>BLBF01000084.1:0-14508 GCA_015471245.1 Laticauda colubrina | reverse complement strand
TGCTGAAACGTTGCTACAACTTTAACAGAACTACAATGACGTGGGATAATACCCGAAGGAAGCTAAACAGCACACATGTAAGTACCCGCGAAAGCCTACTTAAACTCAAACAACAGATTGTGACAGATTTGATAAAATGGGAAAACTTGCAATTATCATTGATTGGGATAATATCTACAATTAAGATGAATGTGCTGCCTAGAATTTTATATTCATTCCAGAAAATTCCAATTAGATTAGGGAAAGAATTTTTTGAAGATCTAAACAAAATAATGTTAAAATACATTTGGCAGGGAAAGAAAGCAAGAATAAAACTCAAACTGTTACAAGATGCAAGAATAAAAGGAGGATTCGCTTTGCCCAATTGGGAATTATATTATCAGGTGACAAATTTTATGTGGGTAAAGGAATGGATAACATTAAGGAACGGCAGATTATTGACCCTAGAAGGACATGACTTCTTGTTGGGATGGCATGCTTTTCCTTGGTATAAGGGAACTAAAACATGGGTATTTTAGAAGACATTATATTTGAGAGGCATTATTTTTAAACTGGGAGAAGATAAAAAAGCAATATTATTTAAAAATTCCACTATGGATATCTATTATTGAAGCTTTTTTTATCCAATAACATATAAAAAGGAACAAACAGATATACTGAATGAAAAGGGTGAACTTAAATCTATGCAAGCGCTGGAAGAACAAGGTATAAAAATGAGTTGGTTTTCATATGCACAAATACAATCTAGATTTGATAAAGATTTTAAAACAAGTTTTTTTTTAATGATAAATTGACTGATTTAGATAAGATTTTGACAAGTACTGGTGAAAAGGTGATTAAAAAATTCTATGGACATTTATTAGAAATTAAATTAGAGGAAGAACAAGTTAAATAAATGATTGCTTGGAGGAAAAATTTTGGATATGGGATTGACCTAGAGGAATGGCAAAAATTGTGGTCTCAAAATTATAAAATGACAATGGCAACCGCTTATAAAGAAAATTTGTATAAGATGTTTTACAGGTGGCATCTACCCCTGATGAGAATTGCCAGAATGTTTAAGAACAAATCGGATAAATGTTGGAAATGTCATCCTGGTTCATATTACAATATGTGGTGGACTTATTCGGAAGCAAAAAGATATTGGACTAAAATCCACACATGATTGGAAAAAATGATAAAACAACATATAGACTTTAAAGCAGAGATACTTTTATTGGGAATTATACCAGAAATATATAACAAATATTTGATTGTAAATGTGGTAACAGCGGCTAGAACTGTATTTGCTAAATATTGGAAAAATGATAAAATACATGCAGGAGGAAGTTATTAAGAAAATTATGACTGCTGAAATGAGTAAATTGACATTTGAAATTAAAGAACAAGATAATTTTATATGATAATGGGATTTATTTTAACAATGACTAGATAAAAAGACACGGCAATGAAATAGACGAAGTTTTGTAATAGAAGATTAATAGATTGTTATAGAATATAGTGTAAAATATATAATAATTGGATAAATGTATAACATAAATTTATAATAAAATTTAAAATATCTCGTATAAAATGACAAGTTTACCAAACCCAAATCCCGCATCCATTCTTCATATATTTTAGTCTCCAGGCCTTTAAATCATCTTAGTTGCTTTTCTCTGCACTTTTTTTTCCCCCAAAGTCTCAACCTCTTTTTTGTAGTGTGGTGACCAAAATTGGTTGCAGGATTCCAGGTGTGGAATAAAAGAAAAAGAAAAGGGAATCTGATTTTCCCCATGGACTTTGCTGGTCCAAAGGTCGCGAAAGGGGATCCCGTGACTACTGTGACCATCATAAATATGAATCAGTTTGCCTTGCCTTGAATTTGGATCACATGACCATGGGGAATGCCACAACGATTATTGAAATTGGTTGTCAAGTTGCTTTTTTTCAGTGCCATTGTAACTTTGATCACAAAATGAACTGTTGGAAGTTGAGGACTATCTGAATATCAAATGATTGGAATGGCTACCAAAATGATGAGGGGAGTGGAGGGTAAAACCTACAATGAATGGTTGCAAGAACTGGGCATGACTAGTAAAGAGAAGGACCAGGGGAGACATGATAGCGATCTTCCAATATTTGAGGGGCTGCCACAGAGAGGAGGGGGGGGGTTTCTAAAGCACCTTTGAAGGCCAGACAAGGAATAATGGATGGAAACTGAACCAGGAGAAATTCAACCTGGAAATAAGGAGAAACTTTTTGACAGGGAGAGCAATCAACCCATGGAACAGATGTTGCCTTCAGAAGTTGTGGGAGCTTCATCCCTGGAAGCTTTCAAGAAGAGACACCATCTGTCAGAAATGGTGTAGGGTCTCTCACTTGGGCAGGGGTTGGACTAGATGACCTACAAGGTCCCTTCCCACTCTGTTCATCTTGTAATATTTCAAAACCAGTCACTCATGAATGGCCCCTTTGCAGTGATACTGCTTTCAAAGGTTACCTTATGTCTGGTTAGAACTTGAAAACAACATTTAAAGTAGCACAATATTTAAACAAAATGATTTGGTTGAGATCTGCATATGTGGGATTGATTGGGGTAGATTGCAAGGGCGACTCCGAAATATGTTGTTATTGCACATTACACTTTTATTTTGGATTGTATTTTATTACATCTTAAATTGTATTTTGTCTAGATTCCATTTTAAATTGTATTTTATCAAGTTGCATTTAAAATAGTATTTTATCAAATTTCATTTTGAAGTGCTTTTATTAAATTTTAGTCACAAATAGTTGCAAAACTTTGCACTTTGATACGGCCCAAGGGCTTATCAATACTTATGCATTATGTTTTCAAATAATTGCTTCCACCTTCTGCCCAAAATCATTTTATTTTCTTCCTGCTGCGCACCATGGAATGCCTCAGGAGCATTATGAAGCATCCCCAGGAAAACTTTTCATTCTGGAACATTGGAAAAAATGTGGTTTTTTAAAGGAGACAAGTTAGCAATGTGGTGGTCTCTATAAGCTGCATGGTTTTCGTGCAGACATTTCATTACCCAACTAGGTAACATCAGTGCACTGATCAGGCATTGATGATGTTATCTAGTTGGGTAATGAAACGCCTGCAAGAAAGCTACCAATCTCAGAGAGCATCGGGGCCCTACAGTCCAATCCCAGTTTACAAATATTTTATTATCCAATTATTCCTCAACTTACAAGTTTATTTAGCGATCAAAGTGACGTGTCACAAAAAAAGTGACATAAAGACCGTTGAAGCATCCACAGGGTAACTTGATCAAAAGTTGGGTGTTTGGCAACGGATTTGTTGTGGTTCATCAGCAGCCAGTGCATATGGCAGTGGAATCAGACAGTGAGGAAAAAAAGGAGACCAGTCAGGGAGTCTGGTGAGGACTCAGGTGAGGGTCCTGCGTCTGATGCAGAAATGCCACAACCCTTTGGGAGTGGGGTGCTGCCTTCGGAGCCTGGCAGCAGCGAGGCAGAACAAGAAGGGGAGCCTGTTCCTAGTGCGCAGAGCTGCTAGAAGGAAAAAGCTGAAACAAAAGGGCGACTCGGGAATAAGGCTGGGATGTGATGGCTCCTCCATAAGGGATAAAAGTCAAACCCCAATGATGAAACCTTTGCAGGAAGCAAAGTAGCTCGATAGATTGAATCTTCCTTGAAACTCTGGTTGGTTTTTTCTGGTTATTGGTTTCTGTTATAATTGGATACTTCTTTTTTGGCAGCATTCCACAGCATTGAAAGGCATTTGCTTATCTTGGGGAACTGCTTCTAATTAGTTCTGGCTGGGAATGCAAGCAATTCCCAGCATTGCAATAAAATAGGTTTTGCTTTTAAAAAAAAGATTGATTAATTACGTTTGATAAAGCCTGGGTCAGAATAGGATTCATATTTATGACTGTTGCAGTGGTGTCCCCTTTCGCAACCTTCTGACAAGCAAAATCAACAGGGAAGTCAGATCTACTTAAAAATTATGTTACTAATTGCAACACTTAGCAACTGTGCCAAGAAAGGACATAAAATGGGGGGAAATTCCCTTGTCTTGCTTAGCAACAGAAATTTTTAAAGCTCAATTGTGGCCGTAAGTTGAAGAGTACCTGTCCTTAGCAATGGCCAATGGAGCATGTTTGAGATGGAGAGAAGAGGTGTGGGATTACTCAGGAGCACATGCTTCTCAGTAGAATAATACAGTATATACATCAGTCAGTCATCATCATCTTCATTTAACAACTCCATGATCCCTTGCAGGGTGAAGTCTGGACAATTGAATGGAGCTGAGTATTTTAATGGCCGGATGCTTTTCCTGTCACTGATGCAGAGTTATATTCAGCAGATAAATTCCCATCGTGCCCAGAGAGAAAGGAATATCTATCTCAACCTAGGATCAAACCCACAGCCTCCCAACTGTGAGGCAAGATCTCTACCTCTAGGTCGCCGCACCCCTCATACATCAGTCACAGTGCAATAGGAATATTTTTTATTAAAGATGAAAACTTATCCAAACCGGGGGGGGGGGGGGGGGGATTACAAAAACCAAACCCAAGGAAGAGAAGGAAACATGGCAACGCAGCTTTGAAGTGAAGAGCTTAGGATATTTTTAAAAAAAATTTTTTTTTTTTGTTCTTTCTAAGGCTGTATTGCAAGATTCAACTCCAGAAACATCAGTTGCTCTGTGGATTTGCAGGGGGGGAGGCTTTCTGGTTGTCCTCCTTTGGATAGATCAAAGGCCAAAATCAGGAAGGGAAGCAAGGTGAATCCTCCGTTGAGGTAAGGATCTGCACCCCTCCCTCCCATTAACGCCTTAATGAAAAAGGACAGAAGCACGGTGTAATTAACTTCTCTAAAAACCAATTATCAACTTTCCTGAGTTGGAAGAACAAGTAGAACAGGGGAGGCAAAGGAGGATTCTTGCTTTGAAGAATAGAACCGGAATCGCCCTTTTAAAAAGCAACCTGTTCACGTCAGGCTGTGCACCCAGAGCCTGCCTCACAGGCCTCCACTATCCGAAAAGAATTTGGAAGCCAAACAGGTGATCTGCACACCTAAGGGTAAAAAAAAGGAGGAAAAAAAAAATGCAATTCCACAGGGACACCCAGCATCATTGGCCATCAATCTCTCTGTCTGGATCAAGGATGAGTTAAAATTGGTCTGAGGGCCCTGATCTTTTGGTCCACAGGAAGAAGCTAAAGGGAACCTTGAGCTCTTGGTAGAATTTCCACAATGCATCTGATCAGAAAAGAATTTATTTTCTGCTTCCTGCCCCACCCCCACCCCTCCAAAAAACCTTTTTAGGGTTTTCAGAGGTTTTTTTTTTTTTAAAGTATGTAGAATAAAAGCATGCTTCACAATAAAGCACGTAATTACAAAAAGAAATGAAAAATCAGAATCGGCTGGGTGGCAGGCAAGGTGATCATCAGGAAGGGAATGTCTAGTGAACTGTTCGCTCCTTCTGCCTGTGGTAATCTGGAAGAGAAGAGGGAGAAACAAAGGCTGGAATCTCAGAAAAGCCCATTTTGAGTTAAAATGAAAAACCCAATAACTTGCTTTGGGTGGGCAGAAGTCGGTGTGAATTCCACAAGGTGTGGATCAAGACAAAACCCTTTTTGGTTATTGCTACCAGTGACTGGCATTCCACAGCTCCCACATCCCAGCCTGTCAGAGAATCTCTTCTGACAAATTCCCCAAAACAATCCTCAAAGATGCTAGTCCTAGAAACCTTCGCAGAGATATGAATCTCCAACAGATTCCTGTTTCCTTACTGGGCCTCATGAAACCTGTTTCCCTTCTTGTGAAAAGGGGAATATTCCCAATTAGAAAAGATGTGAGCCTGTGAACCACACAGGACATTTTACCTATGTAAAATTTACGTAGGTACCCTGTTTCCCTGAAAATATGACCCAACTGGAAAATAAGCCCTAGCATTTTTTCAGGATGCTTGTAGTATAAGCCCTACCCCCCAAATAAGCCCCAATGTCAGCATTCCTGCAAACCTCCATTCCAATCAGTAACTCAGAGACAAACATATCTCAAAAGTACCTTTATTAGAATAGCACCTGGCACTTCTATAGAATCCCGAATCTAAAAGGTTTCGGGCTTCCCACAGTTTCCCAAGCTACAAATCCCCCCTTGGCCACCATCACATCACATGGCCCAATCACGATCTGTCCAAAAGTAAGATTCTATTTCATCCTGTGTCATACTTAATGACCTTGAACTAACAAAATAATTTTGTCTACTTAAAGTTACTTAATTGAAATCACTCCCCTCCCTCTTTCTCAGGCAGTGAGGAATATGGCTTTCAAAGCTGCCACCCAGTTAAGATTGTCAGTCAAAAGATTGCATTTAGAACCGTATTTCCCTTGAAAATAAGACCCAACTGGAAAATAAGCCCTAGCATGATTTTTCAGAATGCTTGTAATATAAGCCCTACTCTGAAAATAAGCCCCAATTAAGACTGTCAGACAGACACAATTAGATCCATATTTTCCCCAAAATAAGACCTAACCAGAAAATAAGCCCTAATGCGTCGTTTGTAGCAAAAATTAATATAAGACCTGGTCTTAATTTTGGGGGAAACATATATATATTTGACTTCTAAAGCTGCCTTATCTGTGAGTGGCTCACATTTTGAAAAAATATATTGCAGATAAAATCTTTAAAAAATAAAATAAATAAAATAAACAAACAAACAAACAAACATTGAAACAAATCATTTAAAAAGTTTTCTCCACACAACAATAACAATAATACTTACTGTAAGGAAAAAAACGGACTCTCATAATGATCTCCCGAGCAGTTTTCAAGATCTCTACAGCCTGGGAAAGAGAGAGAGAAATGCTGAATCTTTAAGAGCAGCAAATATATTGGTCTGGTGATTAAGGCAGCAGGTTAGGAACTGGGGAGACCATGGGTTCAAATCCGGCCTCAGCCACAAAAGCCGGCTAGGTGACTATGGGCTGGTCCCTTGCTCTCAGCCCAAATCACCTCACAGGGTTGTTGTTGTGGGGAAAATAGGAGGAAGGAGTCTTAGATTTATCGCATTGAGTTGTTTATAAAAATAATAAGAGGACATAAATTAAATAAATATAGCTGTCATGTTGTATAAGTTCTGTTTCCTTGATGGATCTCAGTGGCCCTTAAAGGATGCAAAACAATCTCCCATCCATACATTGAATAACTGTGTTGTGGCCTGTCAGCTGCCGGCCTCCATCAGCCGAATCAGAGGAGGAGGCATGGGAGTCAGGGCCAACATCAGGGCAACCTGGGATCTCTGAGAGAGAAGAGGGAGTACAGTTGGCAGAGAGAGAAAGAGACAGAGGCAGAGCCTGGGCCATCCGTCAGCCCTCAGATGGAGAGTCAACATCCCCCAGGTCTGGAACTGGCTGATGAGGAAGAGGAGATGGTCAGAAGGCAGAGGAGAGGAGAGCAGTGGAAATCTATGGGCCAGTCCTTATGACGGAAGAGCCACTGCTGCTAGCGGAGCCCCATCTTAGCTCTGGGGATAAAAAGAAGAGGGCAGAGGTGAACAAGTATGACAGATAACTATTCATCTCCTTGCCAGATAGACTTGTTAGTCTAAAGTAAAAGAGAAATTTTGACGAGGTTGCTGGTGCTCTTAATAAAGGAATCTATAAATAACCCAACACAATGAACTCCCTAAACTCTAATGTTTGGGAACTCTTTGGGTTGAAGGCCTAAAAAACCATCCCCTCATTCAAATAGCAAACCTCCTTCTGCCAAGATGAAGGCACCTCTCACCTTGCTGTGCTCAATATCTTGGAAGTCCACATCGTTCACTGCCAGGACCTGATCGCCCTCCTGCAACCCGGCTCGATGAGCATCAGAATCCGGGATCACCTAAATCAGGAGAAATGAGAGATTGCCCCCGACGCAGAGAATTGTCAAAAGGGCCTTTTCCCTAACTGGGGACAATCCAAATAGATAATAGATTTTACAGTTTAGAGTCTGGGGGAGGGGAGTGCACAAGGCTAGGGAGGGGGAGACCAGCGCACTGTATTGTTCCCTTTACCCAGGAATGTATCTAGATATATGTTTGTAATATTTTAGGATTTTACATTTCATATTGTGTTATTTTTCTCTCTTGTGTTTTTGTCCAAATTTAATGTGAACATGCCATACGATAAATGCCCATGAAGAATTGGAATAATTGAGAAAAAATTATTTGGATGAAGGCAAAATAATGGAAAGGGGGATTGAAAATGACATCCTGCCTCTCATTTTAAAACCTGAAAAATTTGGGAATCTGCTAAAGAAATTATATATATATTCCAGTCTGTTCCGTTTCAGTTTTTAATAAATTATATCCTATGGTGCAACTTAAATTTTTGTTTTGAAGGGAGCCACACAAAACGAAGTGGCCTTTTCTTCTATGTCAGCAAACAAGGAAAAAAAAAACCTCAACAGGTGCTATCCTAGAAGAATGGTCCTCATCGGTCTACTTCTGCATTGCAGCTTTTTCAAACAGAAATGGGATGATCAGGATTATTTAGTTTAATTTAGTTTACTTTATTGTCATTGCACCTCGTACAACAAAATCAAACAGCATCTTCAGTACATATCATGACCATGAAAATAAACACAAACACTCATCCTTCACCCTTCACACATTGAACCGAAAACCCCCAACACTGCACACCAATACTGCATTATACAGAATTCAAAACAGCTACTGCCCTGGGATAGAAAATTTTTTTCAGCCTATTTGTCCTGGTTTTTATTCTCCTGTATCATCTGCCAGATGGTAATAGTTCAAAAAAAGGGGGTGCCCAGGATGAGATGGATCTTTGAGAACATTTCGAACTTTCTTAAGGCAGCAGGAGGGATAAAGCTCTTCCAAAGAGGGGAGGGGGCAGCCCAGGATCCTCTGGGCAATGACTTTAACCCTCTGGAGTGCTTTCCTATCTGCCTCTGTGCAATTGACAAACCCTACAGAGGTGCAGTAGGTTAAGATACTCTCTTTGGTGCAGCAGTAGAAGGTCACCAGCAGTTTTCCATTCAGTTGTTGTTTCCTGAGAAGCCTCAGGTAGTCTAATCTGTGCTGGGCCCTTTTGATCAGGGCTGCAATGTGAGTCCCCCAGGTCAGGTCCTCTTTTAGGGTAACACCCAGAAACTGAAAACTGGCCACTTGCTCCCCTCGGTCTCCATGGATAAGCAAAGGCTGGATGTCTGATCTGTTCCTTCTATAGTCCACTATCAGCTCCTTGGTCTTATTGGTGCTGACGACCAAGTCATTGTCTCAACACCACGAAAGCAACCAGTCCACCTCATCTCGGTAGGCAGACTCATCCACGCCCCCAGAGATGAGTCCCACCACTGTTGTATCATCTGCAAATGTAGCAATAGTATTATTATGTGAGTGGGAATGTAGTCACGCCCATAAAGAGTATAGAGTAAGGGACTCAACACACAACCCTGTGGTGTACCAGTGTTTAAGAATAAGGGCTGAAGAGGTATGATTACCTAATCTGACCCTCTGTGAGTGGCCAGGCAGGAAACCCATAATCCAAAGGTAGATTTAACGAGGAAGTCCAAGGTCCAGATTATGACAGAAATGGGATAATGATCAGGGAGTATGACCTTGGTGGCTGGCTAGAGCGGACAAAGGATTCAAGCCACCGAGTTTGCAACCAACAAAGGATTGAAAATCCCAATTCCTGCACTTCTTATAGGAGGAAGGAATTTTGGTTAGGGTGAGACGAAAGAAAAATGTACCTTTGAGATGAAAATACCCAACTGAGAAGCTTTTCCTCCTCGGATGTTAAAGCCCAGCTAAGAAGGAAGAATAGAAAGAGTTGGCATAAAATGTAATTGTTGCTTTCGAGTTCTGTGAATTTGTTGCTCAACACGGATCTCCTAGGCCACATTTCAACCCTGATAGTATAGGTTCTCCTGCTTAAGCAGGGGGCTGGACTAGAAGACCTCCAAGGTCCCTCCTGGCTCACTTGTTCTATTCTGACCCATCTTTTAGCAAGGGAGGCTCAACAACCAGCAGCTTTTGCAGTCGGGGGGAGCTTGTCAAATCTCAGGAGGTTTTTTTTTTTTTTCATTTTTCAGAAGTGACCACATTCTAGCAAAGAATGTTGTATCTGTCATTATCAATTCTGCCCCCCTCAGATATACAATACAGCACTACTTAACTTACGACAGTGTCACGGTCATATACGCACAATTTTTATTTTTATTTTTTGCTGGAAATCAGTTTTTTTCTGGTTTCCAGCAAAAATGCTCATTGTGGACAATGCGTTAACTTCATTTTATAACAACCAGCACAAAAAAGTTCATAAAACCAGTTGTGGTCACATGATGTTCTACTTAATGACTAGCATGACTGAGGGCTATAATACTGGACTCAATTATGGTCATAAGTTAAGGACAACCTGCAGCAGAGAGAGTACACTGGTTTTAAGCCCATTTTAAGCCTCCCCTGCCCTGATTCACACAGCCAAATTTGCTTGCTGCCTTCCTCAATAATTTCTTTGACCCCCTCTAGGAAGGAGCATCAAATCCAAACCCAGCAAAATCATAAGCTTTTTAAGGTTGACTGATCAACTTATCCAGCAACTGTGCAGGAGAAATTCCCTCCATCCCAAGGAAAACCAATATGTTTGTAGAGGAATTCAGTGAACAGAACTGCCCATGAAAAGCCAAGGAGCTATTTCTCTTACTGTACTACAGTTCCCATTGCTTACGGCTGGGGATGATGGGAATTGTTGGAGAATGCCAGCTTGGGAAGACATCATAGAGGTTCCCTCTTTGCTCCATCCACCCTCTTCTAAGAATGAGTCAAGTCTCACCTGAGCCCCTGATGGCTTTTTCAGGATGATGGTCCGAGGCAGGAACTGGGTTAACTCATTGTTGTAATCCGAATGGTAAATCCTCTAGGGAAAAATCAAAGGATATGTCTAGAAATAGCACCCTGGATTCCATTCTGGGAAAAGCATCAGAATTATTGGGTTTGCTGCAGAAAAATGTCTTCATGCCCTTTACATCAAATTCAAGCAAGGCAGAAGATTGCCCAAAGGCTACCAGATACCAGTACGGGATCTACAGCCACCCACCTCATGAGGTGGGATCCAGGTTGGAGGATTCTCATATGGAGGGAGGAAGACCACTGGGTAATCATCATAGGGGATCCGGCTACTGCCTCCCATCTCCATGCTGGCTCAGTCCAGAAACAGGAAAGCTCACCAACGGTTCCTAGCACGAGAGAGCAGAGAGATTTCTACCCACAAGTTCCCCCATAATGAATTAATGCTTTCTTTTCCAGGCAGAGATATACAGTGGCTGCTCCTGGGGCTATTTGCACAAGAGAACAAAAGCGTCTAATCCAGTTCTGCTTAGAAACCACTTCTGGACCTTGTGCTCAAGAAGAAAACAACCTGAAATTCTGCCTTTGAGATTTACTGATTAGCTAGGTTTGTTGTTATTGAAGTGGTTACTATATACTAAGCACAGTATGTAGTAACCATTACTTCTAAGCATGTAGAAGTAAATAGTTGAGGCTGCATTATCTTATTTTTATTGTAGCAGGTGAAAAATGTTGGAAGGGAAGACTTCCCCCTTTTTTTTCTGTTACCCATGAAAACTTAAAAAAACAAATATGTATATATATGTGTATATATATATGGATGTGGGTTCACATCCATACAGAAGCCTGATGATGGCAGATGAGATTCTGCTGAAACGTTGCCACAACTTTGAAAGCACTACAATGACGTGGGATAATACCTGAAAGAAGCTGAACGGCACACACACACACACACAAACACACGCGTGTGTGTGTGTGTGTGTGTGTGTGTGTGTGTGTGTGTGTGCTGTTTAGCTTCCTTCGGGTATTATCCCACGTCATTGTAGTTCTGTTAAAGTTGTAGCGACGTTTCAGCAGAATCTCATCTGCCATCCTCAGGCTGAGTTAGTTCCTGGTTTCAAATTTGAGGCTGGTCCATTCTGATTGGCTGGGAGCCTGGATCTGTGTTCATTGGACTTGGAGTTTGATTGATTGGTGTTTCTGGTTTCTTCTGTCTGTTTTGTGGCTTTGATTGGCTGGCAACCCTCTGTTCCTGTGTTGGAGGCTTTCAGTGCAGCTTGGCTCCGTGTGAAGGGACGGCTGCTCTTCATTCATCCCTTCACACGGAGCCAAGCTGCACTGAAAGCCTCCAACACAAGAACAGAGGGTTGCCAGCCAATCAAAGCCACAAAACAGACAGAAGAAACCAGAAACACCAATCAATCAAACTCCAAGTCCAATGAACACAGACCCAGGCTCCTAGCCAATCAGAATGGACCAGCCTCAAATTTGAAACCAGGAACTAACTCTATACAGAAGCCTGAAGATGGCAGATGAGATTCTGCTGAAACGTTGCTACAACTTTAACAGAACTACAGTGACGTGGGATAATACCCGAAGGAAGCTAAACAGCACACATATATATGTATATATATATAATATATAAAACATATATAATACATGTACACTATGTATGCATACATACACATGTACATAGTTACAAACAGTATGTACATATACATTTCTACATTATGTGTATGTGTATATACATATGTCTGAATATATATGTATGCATATATGTGTGTGTGTGTGTGTGTGTGTGTGTGCTGTTCAGCTTCCTTCGGATATTATCCCACATCATTGTAGTTGTGCTATTAAAGTTGTAGCAACGTTTCGGCAGAATTTCATCTGCCATCATCAGGCTTCTGTGTTGAGGCAGTTCACAGATGAACTGTTCACAGTTCTGTTCAGAGTTCACAGACGAACTCAACACAGAAGCCTGATGATGGCAGATGAGATTCTGCCGAAACGTTGCTACAACTTTAAAAGCACTACAATGACGTGGGATAATACCCGAAGGAAGCTGAACAGCACACATGTAAGAACCCACGAAAGCTTTAAAAAACAAATATATATAAACAGTAAATATATGTATAAATTTCTATATTATGCGTATGTACATACGTCTGAATGTATGTATATATGTATGTGAATATATCTATATAAGCACATGTTTATAAAATTATGTACAGTATGTAATTTTTACTGATACACACGTATTGATTTCCCTAAAAGAGAATGGGGGGGCTCCCTTCCCTAAGCATTCGCCGTCACAAAAAGGACGAAAAGGTAGAAACTGAAGAAAACGACGAGTTCCAAAGGCCCGGTCGCCCCCTCCCCTCATCTCCCTCCGTGGAAAGGCGGCTCTCCTGCAGCGTCTCTTCAATTCCCTTAGCCCCGAGTCTTCCTTGGACCGACCTGGCTCAGCATCAACTCTCCGTGAGTTCCGCAAGCCAACCCCGTCGCTCTCCTGCGGCACTTTTGGGCCTGCCTTCCAGGGAGGGGGAACCGCCGCTAACCGGGTTCGCCTTCCAGCGTCTCCCCTCAGCTCAACAACAGGAATTCTCCACCTTCCCCGTCGGCCTCAGGGCTGGTCTGAGGGAATCCGGGAGGACCCACCTCCTTTCCTTCCTGTAATCCAAGCAGCTTCTTCCTCGCCAGCAAAGCCAATCAGAAGAAGGAAAAGCCAATTTCCTCTTGCTATTGGGCCGCCTGTTCTTGACTGACGGTTGAGGCGGAGTTCGGATTGGCTGGAAGCGGAGGAAAGGTCGCAGCCGCGGAGGGGATTGCCATGACAACGCCTCCCAGCGATGGCGGGCGCCGCCAACAAAGCGTCTTTTTATTAATAATTTTTTAAAAAGGACCAAATTCATCAAGCCTACGTGACGTAAAAGAGATAGGCGGGGTTAAAAAGGCTGCCTTCCTACGCCATAGAGTAGTGAGAGATAGAGTAACGCCACTAAAGAGTCAGGAACATGGCGGGAGCCTTTATTTCTCTCAGAGAGCACATAAGGCCGTTACCCTTGTGCACTGCCTATCCCCACCGAGAAAACGTACGCAAAACCACCTCCAGCCCCAACCGACACATTTACACGCCTTGGCTGGCTTCCTTGCCTCCGTAGCATAGGAACACTTCACCCTCACAGACACAGGAGCATAGATGCACGGGCCTGTGAACAGCGTGTGAGGCATTTCCTGGGCTACGGAACCAGGAAAGCCAATCAAGGAGCGTAAATGTTGGAGTCGGGCTGGAAGGGGCGTACCGTGTATATATATATACACGGGCTGATACGCATGCGTCTCTAATGAGCGGCGACGTACACCGCCCCTCAGAGGCTTGGCGCCACGTTTAAACGCCGTGGGCGGAGGCGAAAAAGAAGGTCTGTTTAGCCAACTTAACGGTCGGCCCGTGAGACGAGGGGGTGCTGGACCCGACGCTTCTCCCCGTTTCCCCCGCGCTCGGGAGCCGCTCCTGGAAGAATTTGAGAACCCGCCAGAGGGAAGAAGAGCCGCCTTCCCCTCAGCATCCCGTCCTTTCCCATCTTTTTGTGTGTTTGTGTGTGAGAAGGGGGGGGGGAACGCTTCGGTGTTTTTCCCCCCCTCAAAACAGTTTTCAAGGTAGGTCTGGGCTGGCAAGCGGG
>BLBF01000083.1:3985925-4034445 GCA_015471245.1 Laticauda colubrina | reverse complement strand
GGAGGAAGCAAAACAGACGCGGAACAGACACACAGTGTTAGTAGCACGGACGTAGAAAGGATGAAAGCGGATGCAGCTCAGATACCAAGCATTAAAACGGAAAAAACATTCGTATAGGGGACGTATCTCGGACATTTAGGATATCTGGAGGATGCCTGGAGTATGCGGAAGGACACCTTGTGGAAAACCGACATTTCCTATAAAAAGGGGGAGGAAATCACCTGGATCTCACTTTCAGTCCAGCAGCCCTGGTATGCAGACCTCTTCAGCCTTGCTCCTGCTCTTGCACAGCATCCATTCTTCTCCACCATGGATCATCGCACGCTCCTTTTGGTAGCTGCCATCATTCAACACCAGAACCAAGCCTTCTTCAGGCTCTTTCACCTTTTCTACGGGAAGAAAAGGAGGCGGCCAAGAAGTGTCTGAGTCCGACGATGGATCGGGAGAAGAGCGGAGTTTGGACTCAATGACAAGCTGATGGTGGAGCTGAGGAACGAAGACCTTCGTGCATTCCAGAACTTCATGAGGATGCTGCCAGCCATGTTTGATGAAATTGTAGAGTGTCTGAGACCCAGGTTGACCAAGCAGAGTACCAACTTTCGTCCCAGCCTGGAACCTGGACTGAAGGTGGCATTGACTCTGTGCCACCTGGCCTCCGGGACCACGTGCAGAAACATGCAGTACGCCTGGAGGGTGCCACACAACACCATCAGCATTGTGGTCAGAGAAGTGGTGCAAGCCATCATCGAAGAATACCTGCAGGAGCTCCTCCAGTGTCCCTCCACTGAACAAGGCTGGAGGAAACTTGCAGAAGAGTGGTATCAGAGGTGGAACTTCCCCCACACCGTTGGAGCCATAGATGGGAAGCACGTGGCCTGCAAAGCTCCAGTCAAGTCAGGGTCCACTTATTTCAATTACAAGGGCTTCTTCAGCATCATCCTCTTCGCCATGGTCGATGCTGATTACAAGTTCATGTACATCGATGCTTCAGGCAACGGGTCAGCTTCAGATGCCCAGATATACAACGCCAGTGACCTTAAAGAGGGGCTGGAACGCAACCTCATCATGGGCTTCCCAGATCCAGACCCCCTGCCCAATGACACACAAGATGTGCCCTGTATGTTGAGTGGCCTTACAATGAATAGGGCATTAATAAAGAGTTTTGTTTATGTTGAAATGTGTGGATCAATGATTAAATTGTTTTTGATAATAAAGGGCCATAGGTGTGGCACCTGGGAGGGTGGACCATACAGTCCCATTATGCTTGCACTGGTGGCTTACCTATCCCACAGCTATTACCCATCCCACAGCTATTACCCATCCCACAGGTATCCCTGCCCATCCCATAAGCATGCAAAGGCTTAACCATTTTCTAAAACTTTCCACCAAGACTTTATTAAGTGAAAGAAATGAACCAAGTGTGTGAAGCAAAGAAAACCTTTGTTAATAACAGTAAAGTGTAGGACTTCATTTAAAAAGCAAAAGGAACCAAGAAAAGTGTCCCAAGCAATGCTAAAGTCAACCGGTAACAACTCTGTCTCTGGCAATGTTCTCAGTCACTCTGAGGCATTTCCATGGTCTCAGGTGTAAAGGGTCCAGGGACTGTGGAGGTGGCAGTGGCTGGAGTGCTGGTCTGAGGCACCATTGGGGTGCCTGACCCCAAGAGGACAACAGGAGAAGGTGTGTTCAGGAAGCTCTCAGAAAGCTGGCTCAGTCCTGTGAGGTTGAGAGGCCCTTCATCCAGGACCTGGGATGTCAGGCACAGGACTGATGACAGATGTTCTGAGGCCGGGCTTGGCTGTGGGGTGGAGGAAGGAGGAGTGTAGTGGGACAGCAAGGGTGGTTCAGCAGCGCCCCGATCTGCTCCTTCATCACCTGGTACTGGAGCTCGGGCATGTCCATGAGGGTCTGGGTCACGTAGGTGAGGAAGGGCTTGCAGTTTGAGGATGGAATTTCGAAGTGTACCAGCTGAGAGAGGAGATCTGCGCTGTTCTTGATGGTGTCCCTGATCTCCAGCAGGACAGTGTGGCTCTGTCCCTCCGGTCTGCCTCTCTGGCTGCTTTCTGTGGATGTGGAGCTGAGGGTGGGTGTGGGTTGGTCCCTGGTGGTCACTGCTCCTTCTTGTTCCATGTGTGTGAGAGAATCCTCCACGTCCTCCGGCACAGGGTGTGCAGCTGTCGGAGGGGTCTCTGTTGCGGGGCGCTCTGTGGACACCTGCCCGGACACGGTTGCTGTCTCCTGGCCAGAAGAGGACTGGCTGTCTGTGGGCTGCCTGAGAGTGAGGGTAGACAGAGGGGCTGCTCCCGATCGGTGAGCTTGACCGCGGCCTAGCCAGACTTCTTCAGGTACAGCTTCCTGTACCAGGTGTGCATATGCTTCCACCACCTGAGGAGGACATCAGCAGTGTAGCCCAGGCTCTCCGCCTTCTGTCTCCAAGCCGCCTGCTTTCGCTTGGTGTCTCGATAGAGCCTGTGGCCCTTCCTCCACATATACTCGTTCTCCCAGCACCTCCTCCTCATGCACCTCCAGCACCTCCTCCTCATGCTCCTCTGTGATGGAGTACTGCTTCCTCTCTCCCTTCTCCTTCTCCTTGCCTTGCCTCTTCCTCCCTCTGGCAGGGCCTTCATCATCAGGGCTTTCAGGGCTTTGGGGATGGTCCACCACAGCAGCAGCAGGAGAAGCAGCAGGAGAAGCAGCACCAGCAGAGTCAGCACCAGCAGAAGCACTAGCACCAGCAGTCAGCAGCACCAGCACCAGCAGAAGAAGCAGCAGCAGCAGAACAGAAGAAGCAGCAGCAGCAGAGTCAGCGCCAGGGGGTGGGATGGTGGATCTATCCCTCTTGCCAGGACTGGCAGAAGATGGCACAGGCTTCCTCTTCTTCCCCATGTTGAAGATGTCTGTGATGAAGATGTCTCTGATGAAGATTTGTCTGGCAGCAGGTCTTTCCTCTGAATGGTGATCTGCTTGCGAGCTGCCTCCTTTTATATCCGTGGGGCTGATGCAATGCATCCTCCCCGCATGCGCAGTGATCCGCTAGGCATCCGCTAGGCATCCGCGTCATCTGCTACGCATCCGCTCTGCATCCGCTCTGCATCCACTCTGCATCTGCTTCATCCGCTATGCATCCGCTCTTTCCGTTACGCGTCCTCTTTGCTATGCTCCCCCGGAAGCCCTGCGGACGTGCCATCCGCTTCCATCCATTTTCATCCAGTAGGCTTCCATTGAGCATCCGTTTTACATCCGCAATACATCCTCCCCCCGTCCGTTGTTGTCCGTTCTCTTTATGCAAATTTGGGGCACTTTTGAGAGCGGATAACAACGGATGGAAAATTTACTCGTCTGCTGTGTCCTTTTTACATACGTTTTGCATCCGTCGGGCAATGTCACCTGGCCTTAAGATGCAATAAAACTGCAAACAGAATGATTTTAAGTCACACAGCAAGATAGCCTTATAAAGTCTCCAAAGGTCTTTCTTCAAACTTAGGCACTTGATTCGATGTTTACAAAACAAGATGTATTAATTACTAGCTCGATACCTGTGCTTCACTATGAAACTATGTGGTTGGGCTTAGTTTTTGGGAAGGAAAATAAGGTGAAAAAAATCTGCCTCTGCCTATCAGAATCCACTGGTATTCATCTGGCTAGCATCCTGTCAGTGTGTGAGAGAGTTGAGGGCTATTTAGAAACTGAAACAGTATTTGCTGTGTGAGCAAGGAACCTGGGCATGGCTTAGCTCAGCTGTTCTGTACTCAAGCTGCTTGGTGCTGTGAAACTGAAACTAAAACTTCTTTCCTCTGCTTGTGTTTTGCATTTGGAATATATTTCTTTTCAGGTGGGGAGGGGGAGTAGAATTCCTCAGCATGAGAGTGTGTTAACAATCATATACGAAATATTAATGCTCTGGTGGTCATTTTGAAAAATCCTTTCTCAGTGAGCACCTAGAAGCCAAGAGGAACATACGTGCCAAATTTCAAGTTTTTTGAAATTTTTTGGCTTTACAGTTCTGGAGATTTTGTGATGATGTGTGAGTGGTATTTTGCTTTTACTTTTATAGAGATAAAGTCAATAGCAATCCAAACATTAAGTGATGAGAGATCCTTGGAAGAGTAAAGCAACAATGATTGCCTTAGAGAATGCTATTAAAACAATACAGATAAGGACAGAAGTTAAAGAGGGTGCTGTTTCATATTTTCCTATTGTCATCCAACTCAACCATACAGGAAGAGCCATGACATCAGAAACAATCTAGATGATGTACAGGGGCTGGAGATGTGCCTCCATGACTCTGCCATGGATGTTTGTAGGGTTTTTTTTTTCTATTTTATTTTTAGACTGCAAATGTAAGATTTAATTCTATCATGACTTGTCCAAGCATTACTTTTAAAATACAAATCTAATTTTTATTATTCCTCATGAAATATGTAAAGAAGTATATTGAAATTGTGGAATACTGTAGCAGTACACACACACTAGTCTTGCTGCAAATGGACTTGGAGTCTTCCTTTTAAAAATACAACTTAGTAATGCAAGGAAGCAGATACACCTAGGGACAATAGAAATGAAGAAATATTTAATAGTTATCCATTTGTATAACTTACTCATTAGTGACACGATCAGACAATGATAATGCTAGGAAGATATCTCAACATGGGACACATATGGATTGTACTTTTCTGCTCCTGGGAGAAAACAGAGGGTCTAACACTAATTCATGATGCCATTGGTGATATATAGAAATAATCTAACTCTACAAGGACCATTACATTCAAACCACTGCCCCTGGCAAATAGATCACTATATCAATATAATATTTAACAGGGCCAGCAAAAAATGTTCGTAGACATTCATTCAATGTAAAGCATTCAGTGTACATTCAAAGAGTTAATTTTCTATTCCTAGACTTTAGTGGATAATGAAAAACCATCAAAATTTGAGATAAATTTTTTTATTACTACTGGGTCTGCCGCATAACGAGATCCATTACAAATGTAACATTTGAGTATAGAGTTCAATACTCTAGTATAATGACTTTATTCTTCTAAAGTTTCAGATTTAGAAACTTTTATTGTATATAAAACATAGTTTTAATCTGGCAAACTCTGTAAACTTCACTATAAAATATAACGAATATAGCCAATTCGCAACATTGCCCAACATAAAAATCAAAGCATGGCAGCTCCGTGCAGACCAATAGAAGAAATGTACTTTCTATGCCAATTGCTGACTTTGGCCTTTAGTAGCCATAGTAATATCTATCTGACTCTGAACTAACTAAAATATATTAAAAATAAAACTCGTACCTAGCTTGGTATCAGTTTTTTTCATCTTCTTAAATATCAGCAGTAATCTTTTTTTTTGAAAACTACCCTATGCAGAAGACAGAGACTCAAAATTAACTCCCTTTTCCGAAAGCGGTGGAGCGGCGGTCAGAGAACAAAGAAGCTTTCATCTAGATAAGAATGTGCAGGAGGAAGCTGAGAAAGTGAAAGTTTTTGGCTAACCGGGATAATAAGTAACATTTAAATACCCTGGAATTTAAGCTTCATTAAAGATACATCGTTCCCGACAAAGACGGAAAAGGCGGTGAATGAAAGTTAAAAGGGAAAGATTGTTTTTTCTCACTCTCCTTCCTTACAGTGATAGCAAATGAATGGAGAAATCGGAAAAACCCATTTTGGCATCAGCAGGTAATCTTGAAAGCCAAGGGGACAATAAAGATTTCTGAGCATCAGGGGAGGGGGAGAAAGAGAGCTCTTTTTTGCTATAAGTGGGAAGGGAGAAGAAAAGAATAAATATTAAGATTTTGTTGGAGGAGGCTGCTTGGAATTTATAAGAACAGAGCTAAATTGTAACAAGACTTCTAAAAGATATATTTTAATTGGAGCTTTGTAACTGAACTATAACTCCAGGAAGAGAAAGTATAAAAAGAAGAAAGTGCTAAATGAAACAGTCTGTGTATATTTGGATTGCTTGGTGACTTTGGGACTTTTGGAAATCATTATTTGAAAGACTAAAAACATTTGGGTTGTATAAAAAAAACTTTTTACAATGGCACTACTTGTTGATGAACTGAAAATTGAATTTAAAAAGCTAAAAGAAGAGGAACAAGAAGGAAAGCTAAAAGAAGAGGAACAAGAAGGGAAGGGCTCTTCTGGATCTGTTTTCCATTTTTTAGAAATGGCGATTTCTACCTACCAGAAACTACAAGAACAAGAAGACTGGGATGAAGAAGAAGCCATCTTTAATGAACAAACAACTTTAGCTGGAGAAGAAAAGGGAAAGAGGGGAAAGAGGATGGAGAATTTAAGATTTAAAAAAACAACCAAAAAGGGAAACATAAGGTGAAAAATTGATACAATGTCAGAAAGCAACAGAAAAGAGGAATACAGAAGAAGGTGGAGATTAAGAAGGTGGAGATTAAGAGACAAGGGGGTAAAATGGCAGGATTGGAGAAGAAAGGAAAGGAAAAAGGAAAGAGAAGTTACAAAGGTTTAAAACAAGATATAAAGAAACAAGATTTATTTAGAGATAGTGGATAAAAATATGATTAAAAAAGAGATTCTGCAAAAGTACACAAGATTGTATTGTTGTATTTATATTTGAAATAATGTTAGAAAACTGGATTTAATAATAGAGCTTAATTTGCTATGGATTATTGTTTTAATTATATCATAAACTTATTATTCTTTCTTATTTTATAATATAGTATGTAGCTTCAGAATGTACTAAGCAGAATCAGAATGAAAAGTAAATATAGGGGAAAGATTTAAAGACGTCATACTTCAATCAGTGATTATAGGAGAAATCTTGTGTTAATGAGAAAAGATAATAGAAAATTGAAATAGAACAGACAAAAGATATATGCATAATGATTTAAATTGAAATGAAATAAATAAAATAGAATTAAGAATGAAAAGAGGGGAGAAGCTATATAGAAAATGTAGAATGGAGAGGAATACAGAAGAAGGTGGAGATTAAGAGGGTGGAGATTAAGAGACAAGGGGATAAAAAGGCAGGATTGGAGAAGAAAGGAAGGGAAAAAGGGAAGAGAAGTTACAAAGGTTTAAAACAAGATGTAAAGAAACAAGATTTATTCAGAGATAGTGAGTAAAATATGATTAAAAAGAGACTCTGCAAAAGTAAATAAAGCCCATGTCACACTGAACCAACGGATGCAAAGAGGATGTAAAACGGACAAAAAACCTTGCCATCCGTTGGTTAACGCAATGTATCCGTTCTGTACTCACTGCCTCCGTTTTGCTTCCTCTCTATCCGTCCAGGATCCGTTTATGGACGTTTCATCCGCTCCAAAAGTTTTGGGCTGCCTAAAACTTTTGTGCGGAAAATGTATCCAGTTCGTCCGTTCTGCATCTGCTATGCATCCGCTAGGCATCCGCTGCGCATCCGTGCAACTCGCATCCGTCTGGACGCAGGGAGGAAGTGGAACGGATGCAGAACGGATGCAGAACGGATGCAGCACGGAAACAAAGCATTTAAAGCGGAAAAAACGTTCGCAGAGGGGACCTATCTTGGATATTAAGGATGTCTACAGGATGCCTAGAGGATGCCTAGCAGAAAACCTATACTGCCTATAAAAAGGGGGAGCAACTCGCCTGCATCTCACTTTCAGAACATCAGCCCAGCGGTGCAGACCTCTGCAGCCTACATCTGGCTCTTCCTCTTCCACAGCATCCAGTCATGTCCACCATGGATTGTGACAAAGTCCTTTCGGCAGCCACCATCCTTCTGCAACAGTGCAAAACCATCTACAGGCTCTGTGAACTCTACTACGGGAAGAAAAGGAGGCACCCAAAAAAAGTCTGGGTCCAAAGATGGTTCGCCAGAAGAGCAGAGTACGGACTGTACAACAAGCTGATGGTGGAGCTCAGGAGCAAAGACACTCGGGCGTTCCAGAACTTCATGAGGATGCCTCCAGCCATGTTTGATGAAGTTGTGCAGCGCCTGACACCCAGGTTAAGCAAGACAAACACCAACTTCCCACCCAGCCTGGAACCTGGGCTCAAGGTGGCACTCACTCTGAGCCACCTGGCCTCAGGGACCACCTACAGGAGCATGCAGTACGGCTGGAGGGTGCCACCCAGCACTATCAGCTTTGTTGTCAGAGAAGTGGTGCAGGCCATCATCGAAGAATACAAGGAGGAGCTCCTCCAGTACCCCTCCACTGAAAAAGGATGGAAGAAAGTTGCAGAGCAGTAGTATCAGAAGTGGAACTTCCCCCACACCATTGGAGCCATAGATGGGAAGCACGTGGCCTGCAAAGCTCCAGCCAAGTCGGGGTCCACTTATTTCAACTACAAGGGCTTCTTCAGCATCATCCTCTTCGCTATGGTTAATGCTGACTGCAAGTTCATGTACATCGATGCTTCAGGCAACGGCTCATCTTCAGATGCCCAGGTATACAACGCCAGTCACCTCAAGGAGGGGCTGGAAAGCAACCTCATGGTGGACTTCCCAGATCCAGACCTGCTGCCCAATGACACACAAGATGTGCCCTACTTCATCGTGGGGGATGACGCCTTCTCCCTCACAACCTACCTCATGAAGCCCTACACCTCCAAATACCTCACCTGTGAAGAGAGTATCTTCAACTACAGGCTGTTCAGGGCAAGGCGGGTGGTGGAGAACGCCTTTGGCATCCTGGCCACCAGGTTCCAGGTACTTCTCACCAACATGCAGCATAGCCCAGAGACCATGAGGAGGATCGTGGAAGCTTGCCACATCCTGCACAATCTCATGCGCACCTGCTACCCAGTCTTGCAGAACAGGCTTGTGGACCGTCAACAAGGCAATGGGGACATGGAGGCTGGGGAATGGAGGCAAGGGCAAAACCTGATCGACACTCAGGATGTGCAAGGCCCCAACAGAGCCTCATGTGAGGTGAAGAAGCAGCGCAACCTCCTGAAACACTGGTGCAACTCCCCAGCTGGAGCAGTGGAGTGGCAAGACAGGATGGTAAATGCTTAATGGATGCTTCCTTCAGCCTGTCTCATCACATGGATGAGATTGGGCCATGTATGTGGAGTGGCCCTACAATGAACAGGGCATTTAATAAAGAGTTGTGTTTATGCTGACATGTGTGGATGATTGATTATATTGTTATTGATAATAAAGGGCCATACTTGTGGCACCTGGGAGGGTGGACCATACAGTCCCACTATGCTTCACTGGAGGTTTATCTATCCCACAGCTATTACCCATACCAAAGGTATCCCTGCCCATCCCACTGCTATCTCAACCCATCCCACTGCTATCTTAACCCATCCCACAAGCATGCAAAGGCTTAAACCATTTCTAAAAGTTTCCAGCAAGACTTTATTAAAAAAAAGAAATGAAGCAAGTGTGTGAATCAAAAATAGACTTTGTTAACAAGAAGCTATAAAACAAAAATGAGTCTCTGGCACTCCTCTTGGTCGCTCAGTCTCAGGGGTGAAGGGTGCAGGTGCTGTGGAGGTGGCTGGTGCTGGAGTGCTTCTCATCAGCTCCTCCAGAAGCAGAAGCAGGAGAAGCGCCAGCCCCAGAAGAGCGAGCCCATGCTGCAGAAGTCCCAGCAGAACCAGAGTGAGGGCCAGGGGGCGGGATGGTAGCCCTGTCCCTCTTGCCAGGGCTGGCAGCAGATGGCTGAGGCTTGCTGTGCTTCCGCATGGTTGTGGGGTTGCTGGCTGGCAGGGAGGCTGGCAGGAACCAAGGCTGGCAGCAAGGCTGGCAGGAACCAAGGCTGGCAGCAAGGCTGGCAGCAAGGCTGGCAGGCAGGCTTGAGAGCTGTGTCTGGAAGCAAGTCTTTCCTCTGAATGGCTACCTGCTTCCGAGCTGCTTCCGTTATATCTGCAGGGCTGATGTAATGCATCCTCCCTGCATGCGCAATTAATGCCAGGCATCCGCTAGGGTTCCACTCTGCATCCGCTGTGCATCCGCTTTATCCCTTCGGCGTCCGCTGTGCATCTGCTGTATCTGTTCCGCGTCCGCTTCGTTGAAGCCCCCCAGAAGCCCTGCGGTTGCACCATCCGCTCCCATCCGCTGGGCTTCTGTTCCGCATCCGCTTTGTATCCGCCCTGCGTCCTCCCTGCGTCCGTGTTATCCGCTCCGGTTATGCAAATTTTTGCCTCTTTTGAGAGCGGATAACAACGGATGGAACATTTTGCTCGTCCGCTGTGTCCTTTTTGCATCCGTTGGCCAGTGTGACATGGGCTTAAGATTGTACTGTTGTATTTATATTTGAAATCATGTTAGAAAACTGGATATCATAATAGAGCTTAATTTGCTATGGATTATTGTTTTAATTATATTATAAACTTATTACTTTTTTTAAATTTATAATATAGTATGTAGCTTTAGAACATACTAAGCAGAATCAGAATGAAAAGTATATTATGTTTTTAGTGTTAAATTTAGGGGAAATATTTAAAGGCGTCATGCTTCAGTCAGTGATTACAGGAGAAATTTTGTGTTAATGAGAAAAGATAATAGAAAATTGAAATGGAACAGACAAAAGATCTATGCATAATGATTTAAATTGAGATGAAATAAATAAAATAGAATTGAGAGTGAAAAGAGGGGAAAAGCTATAAAGAAAATGTTGAATGGTAAATAAGATATGAAATGGGATAAAAAGTGAGCATGAATTTGAATTTATGTCTGTATAAAAAGATGTAACCCGGGAAGCCGCTTTCCAAAAAGAAGTTTTATGTTTTGTGTTTTGTTTGTGTATGTTTTTGAAAATCAATAAAAAATTTCAAAAAAAATATATTGTCCTCATATATAAAGTTTCACAATTTTGAGAATGTTGGCACTGCAAACAATATCTGAAAATTCATGAAAAATGTGGTTTTCATTTAGAGGTTTATATGTTACATGACATATTCTAAATTCTTTTTTAGTATATCTAGTATAGAAAATGTCCAGGTATGTTTTTGCACAGTTGAACAAGATTTTTAAAAATGGGGTTCTAAAGCACACATCGGAGAAGGAAATTATTTTCCACAAATCATTGTTTTCATTAGAAAATGAGAAGATAGGCTTTTATTAAAAGAACTAAAGAAGCCCTCCCATCTCTCAGGAACTTCAAAGAGTTAGATTAACCACTGATCTTTCTGAGATTTCAGGGATGGTGTCTAAATCTTGTAATTTTAAAAGCTTTTATTGTTAATTAAATATCACAGACTATGGTAGAGAGGTTATACAATATTTGGTGAAGGAATAATAGCACAAATTGACTTCCTGAATATGAATAGAGTGAAATTTAAAATGGTAGTTTGTATCTCATGAGAAAAGAGTGAAATGATTTCAGTGTGTTGATAAACAGTTTGCTATGGATGTTGACAGGCTGCTAAAAGAAAATAAAGATGTTCAAAATGAAATGTCTCATTTACAGGGCTTAGAACATAGAAATAGTTTTCTGAATATATCCTATGATGCTGACTTAAATCAAATTTTGGTGCTATATATGAAAATTCTTCATCATCATCACCACCATACTTTTATCTCTTTTTTATATAAAACTGAAGCTGGCAACATACCTAATACTCCTGCCTCCTATTTTCTCTATAACAATATGAATTTTTCCCATTGCTGCCTAGATAATCCTTGAAGTTAAAAGTTCCATACCATTCAGGCCTCCATTTTCATTCATCCTAGAGACAGTGGTCCATTACCTGAGGTATTATACTAATGTTCAGAAAACTGATTCTTTGGCATGGAAATATGGCAAGATTTTTCTGAATTTGGACCCATAGTTAATAAATATACATTTTAATAGGACATATTTAGCAGCAAAACAAAATGGTCATTATTTATATATCTATATTCTAAATCCATGTTTTGTTTATCTGTGGATTCTGGTATGATGAAATTATCTGACCATGAGCTTGGACAGATTTGGACCAAAAAGATTTTATTTTCCTCTACCATTTTTACATAAAAAAATGTATATGGATAGCTTGATATAGAGTGCCTGTACAATGGTTTCAACATGTTTTATACATATAATTTTTATGTTGATATTAGTAATTCTCTAAATGTTCAAGGCTTTAGATGACCTTAAAAGATATATTTTAATATTAATTGGATAGTTTAAAGCCATGTTTTCTAAAGCAAGAATCTCAGACTCACAGTGAAAAAAAATTTTCTTTAAAAAAAGAAAATCTAGGAAACACTTAAATGAAATGGTAACTTCAGATTACTTGGGGGAAGGGGAGTAACCCTGATTAATAAGTTTATGAGTAATAAGAAATAAGTGATTCAGAACGATATTCTTCTAGTATTAGTAATTAGGGGTTGTAATTATAAGATAGAATATATTAACTACTAAGGTCCAACTAAAGGTCAGCCAGATGTTTTACCCCAACATTTTGCTTATTTTCCTAGTCAAGCAGTTAGTTGATCACATAATTATGACTAGAGTTTTGCATCCCTTTGCTTGATCACACAATTCATGTCAAATGAGCTCATAATAACTGACAAAGCCATATACCTACATATATTTCAGCTTCTGAATCCATATCACCATGAACATGAATGTGTGTGTATACACAGAAACACACACAGACTGCATGAAAATCTTTAACAAGTGCATTTGAGGTTGGTTTATCATTTATGGTATGTGGAAAAAGAAAACAAAAAATAAAAATGTGAACATTTAGGAAATAAATTTAAAGGAATTTTGTAAATAGTTATGTGAAATGTTCTTTGCGGTGATTATATAATGTTTTTATCTGTGTCTGTTAAAAAAAAGGTTTAATCATATTTCATACCTTATATCTGGTCATACAAAGGAAAATTAGGAGCAAGGGAAAATAAGAATTCTAGAATATATCTCACTGCACTTATGCAACTTATAAAGTAGGTCAGGAATCTACAAACTGGGCATGTAGAAACAGATTGGTCCATACTAAAGAGGGCTGGCTCTACATCCAACTCTTGTTTAATCAACATAAAGTAACGAATTGGAAGAAGGGTGGTTTTAAAAGTGATAATTTGGTCTTTACTGATGACACTGTTCTGATAGCTAAATGGTTTTAAAGTTCTTGTCATGAAATTGAAGTATACTGAAAAAATGGGACTACCATAAAATATAAAGAGGACAAAAGTCATTACATTTATTTATGGATTGCAGTTTTAAGGTTAAATCAGTGTCCTATGATACTAAAATGCAAATTAATTTAACAAAATATTCTTTTTCAGGCTCATTAGAGACTTCATTGGATGAAAACTTGAATCTTTTTGGCTTCCTTGGCAATTGCACTGTTTTGGTTTAATATTGTCAGTGTTAATTCAATAGGTAGCTGTGTTGGAAAAGAAAGTTAAAGATGTGAATGTGATATTAAATGATATACAAAAACTTGGAATCTAACAGAGTAAAAAGGACTACAGATTCACTGTGAGTGATTTGAAGCTAAAGGCCCTGTCCCACTGCACTTATGGATGCAAAGAGGATGTAAAACGTTAAAAAAAGCTTGCCATCCATTGGAAAATGCTATGCATCTCTTGTGTACTCATTTCATATGTGTTTCATACGCTCTATCCGTCGAGTATCCATCCACTGCAATTTCATCCGCGCAAGAAGTTTTGAGCTGCACAAAACTTTGTGAACGGATGAACTTTCCGCCATGTACGATGTAAATCCGTGACATACGAGCAACAAACATTCTATGTCCGTTCATCATCCGTCAAATGTCTGCTGTATCCTCTCTGCATCCTCTGGGCATCCTCGCAACTCACATCCGCTGCAGCTGAAAATGGAAAGAGGGAGGAAAGAAAGGGTACATGGAACGTCTATACATCATTAGTAGCACGGAAATAGAAAGGATGTGTTTGCATCTGATATACATCCGTGTGGCATCCCTTCTTTCCTTTAGGCGTATGTGATGCATCCACTTCATCTGCTGTCATCCGCTAGGCTTCCTATGAACATCCGTTTAACATCCCCGCTACATACTACCCACGTCCGTTCTTTCCCGTTCTTTTCCATTCTGTTTTTGCAAATTTTTGCCACTTTTTGAAGCAGATGACAATGGATGGAGCCACCTCCGAAATTTTGCTCATCCGCTGAGTCCTTTATGCATACCTTTTGCGTCCGGTGGCCAGTGGGACCTAGCCTTAAAAGGATTTTATTCTGGTGAAAACATCCTACTACACTTGATTTAAACCCCGCACTGGAAATATATTTACTTTTACACAAGAATAGGTTTTTTATCAACATTGTGCGGAAAATCTAGTCAAGGTTACTCCATATGGCCAAGATTTAGTTTGCTGTTTAAGAATTGCATTTTTAACCACATTATTTCATTATAGTTTTTTGAGGGGGCAGGGGTGTTCTCCATTTTCCCCCTTATTTTTAAAGTTTATGAATTTGATGATTTTTCTACTCTTTGTTTCTATGTCAAAAACAGCTTCATTAAAGTTTCTTCCAAAAACTGCTCCTAAAGAGTAATGTTCAACCTGACATGGGGAAATGATTAAATACATTGGAATTAAATATAGAGAGAATTTAGTTTTGATTATTAAAATAAAATATATTTAAACATAGCCTGAAGCACTTATAGCTAGCTATATCTGGAATTAGGTTCTATTATACCATTATACTATTGCTGTTGGCAAAAAACTAATTGCATATTCTGCTTTACTCTTAATATCAAGAAACAAACTAAGGCTACCAAGATTATTGCTATAGGTTATACCACTGCTGCTGAACCAAAAAAAATGGTATGATAACTGACAATGGTAAACAAGGTTAAGCCCATGTCACACTGCACCAACGGATGCAAAGAGGATGTAAAACGGACAAAAAAGCTTGCCATCCGTTGGAAAATGCGATCCATCCATTGTGTACTCACTGCATACGTTTTTCATACTCTCTATCCGTCCAGCATCCGTCTACTGTGATTTCATCTGCCCAAAAAGTTTTGAGCTGCACAAAACCTTTTGAGCGGATGAAGTATCCAACGCGTCCGTTATACATTTGCTACGCATACGGGGAACATCTGTTATATGTCCGTCATCATCTGTTACGCATCCGCTATATCCGCTAGGCATCCGCTGTGCATCCACACAACTCAAATCCACTCCAGCGGAAAACGGACACAGGGAGGAAGCAAAAGGGACACGGAACGGACATGCAGCGTTAGTAGCACGGATGTAGAAAGGATGAGAGCGGATGCAGCTCAGATATAAAGCATTAAAATGGAAAAAATATTCGTATAGGGGACGTATCTCGGATATTTAGGATATCTGGAGGATGCCTGGAGTATGCAGAAGGACACCTTGTGGAAAACCAACATTTCTTATAAAAAGGGGGAGGAAATCACCTGGATCTCACTTTCAGACCAGCAGCCCTGGTGTGCAGACCTCTTCAGCCTTGCTCTTGCTCTTCCACAGCATCCATTCTTCTCCACCATGGATCATCGCACACTCCTTTTGGTAGCCGCCATCATTCAACACCATAACCAAGCCCTCTTCAGGCTCTTTCACCTTTTCTACGGGAAGAAAAGGAGGCAGCCAAGAAGTGTCTGGGTCCCACGATGGATCAGGAGAAGAGCGGAGTTTGGACTCTATGACAAGCTGATGGTGGAGCTGAGGAACGAAGACACTCGTGCATTCTAGAACTTCCGCCAGCCATGACGAAGTTGTGGAACATCTGAGACCAAGGTTGACCAAGCAGAGCTTGGTCCATCCCAGCCTGGACCTTGGACCGAAGGTGGCACTGACTCTGTGCCACCTGGCCTCCAGGACCACGTGCAGAAACATGCAGTATGCCTGGAGGGTGCCACACAACTCCATCAGCATTGTGGTCAGAGAAGTGGTGCAGGCCATCATCGAAGAATACCTGCAGGATCTCCTCCAGTGTCCCTCCACTGAACAAGGCTGGAGGAAACTTGCAGAAGAGTGGTATCAGAGGTGGAACTTCCCCCCCACCGTTGGAGCCATAGATGGGAAGCACGTGGCCTGCAAAGCTCCAGTCAAGTCAGGGTCCACTTATTTCAACTACAAGGGCTTCTTCAGCATCATCCTCTTTGCCATGGTTGATGCTGACTACAAGTTCATGTACATCAATGCTTCAGGCAACGGGTCAGCTTCAGATGCCCAGATATACAATGCCAGTGACCTCAAGGAGGGGCTGGAACGCAACCTCATCATGGGTTTCCCAGATCCAGAACCCCTACCCAACGACACACAAGATGTGACCAACTTCATCGTGGGGGATGACGCCTTCTCCCTCAGAACCTACCTCATGAAGCCCTACACTTCCAGATGCCTCACCCGCGAAGAGAGGATCTTCAACTACAGGCTGTCCAGGGCAAGGCGGGTGGTGGAGAACGCCTTTGGCATCCTGGCCAACAGGTTCCAGGTACTTCTCACCACCATGCAGCATCATCCACGGACCATGAGGAGCATCGTGGAAGCTTGCTGCATCCTGCACAATCTCATGCGCACCCGCTACCCAGTCTTGCAGAATAAGCTTGTGGACCACCAACAAGGGAATGGGGACATGGAGGCAAGGGTGAAACCTGATCAACACTGTGGATGTACCAGGCCCCAACAGAGCTTCACATGAAGGGAGGAAGCAGCGCAACCTCCTGAAACACTGGTGAAACTCCCCAGCTGGAGCAGTGGAGTGGCAAGACAGGATGGTAGATGCTTAATGGATGCTTCCTTCAGCCTGTCTCATCACACGGATGAGATTGTGCCATGTATGTTGAGTGGCCTTACAATGAATAGGGCATTAACAAAGAGTTGTGTTTATGTTGAAATGTGTGGATCAATGATTAAATTGTTATTGATAATAAAGGGCCATAGGTGTGACATCTGGGAGGGTGGACCATACAGTCCCACTATGCTTGCACTGGAGGTTTATCTATCCCACAACTATCCTTATCCCACAGCTATCCTTACCCATCCCACAATTATCCTTACCCATCCCACAAGCATGCAAAGGCTTAACCCTTTTTTCAAAGTTTTCCCCAACACTTTATTAAGTAAAAAAAATGAACCAAGTGTGTGAAGCAAACATACCCTTTATTAATAACAAACTGTATGACTTTATTAAAAAGCAAAATGACCCAAATAAAGTGTCTTTAAGCAAAGATAAGATGAACAGATAACAACTCAGTCTCAGGTACTCTTCTCAGTCACTCTGAGGCACGCCCATGGTCTCAGATGTAAAGGGGCCAGGGACTGTGGTGGTGGATGTTGCTGGAGTGCTGGTCTGAGGTGCCATTGGGGTGCCTGGCCCTGAGAGTACAACAGGAGATGGTGTGTGTAGGAAGCTCTGAGAGAGCTGACTCAGTCCCGTGAGGTTGAGAGGCACTTCCTCAAGGACCTGGGATGTGAGGCCCAAGACTGATGACAGGTGTTCTGAGGAAGGGCTTGGCTGTGGAGTGGTGGAAGGAGGAGTGTAGTGGGGCTTTCTGGTCTGCAGCTGGGTCAGCTAAGGCGTCTGTGGCGTCCGAGGAACCTGGGTGTGGACTGGGAAGGGCTGCCTCTGCTGTGGGAAGTCCTGGTAGTGGTAGGCTTGCTAGGCGAGGGGCTGCTGAAATCCGTGGAAGGGCTGTGGAAGGGCTGTGACAGGATGGTAGATGCTTAATGGATGCTTCCTTCAGCCTGTCTCATCACACTGATGAGATAGTGCCATGTATGTTGAGTGGCCTTACAATGAATAGGGCATTAATAAAGAGTTGTGTTTATGTTGAAATATGTGGATCAATGATTAAATTGTAATTGATAATAAAGGGACATAGGTGTGGCACCTGGGAGGGTGGATCATAAAGTCCCACTATGCTTGCACTGGAGGCTTATCTATCCCACAGCTATTACCCATCCCACAGCTATTACCCATCCCACAGGTATCCCTGCCCATCCCATAAGCATGCAAAGGCTTAACCATTTTCTAAAACTTTCCACCAAGACTTTATTAAGTAAAAGAAATGAACCAAGTGTGTGAAGCAAAGAAAACCTTTGTTAATAACAGTAAAGTGTAGGACTTTATTTAAAAAGCAAAAGGAACCAAGAAAAGTGTCCCAAGCAATGATAAAGTCAACCGGTAACAACTCTGTCTCTGGCAATGTTCTCAGTCACTCTGAGGCATGTCCATAGTCTCAGGTGTAAAGGGTCCAGGGACTGTGGAGGTGGCAGTGGCTGGAGTGCTGGTCTGAGGCGCCATTGGGGTGCCTGGCCCCGAGAGGCTGTTGAAAGCCTTGGAAGGGCTGTAACATCGCCTGGGGTGGAGGACCAGACCTGGAGTGGGTGGGAGCAGGTTCAGCTAGGCCTGGAGGGTGGTGCAGCAGCGCCGTGATCCTCGTCTTCATCACCTGGTACTGGGGCTCGGGCTGTACATGAGGGTCTGGGTCACGTAGGTGAGGAAGGGCTTGTGGTTTGAGGATGGAATCTCAAAGTGTACCAGCTGAGAGAGGAGATCTACGCTGGTCTTGATGGTATCCCTGATCTCCAGCAGGACAGTGTGGCTCTGTCCCTCCGGTCTGCCTCTCTGCCTGCTTTCTGTGGAGGTGGAGCTGAGAGTGGGTGTGGGTTGGTCCCTGGTGGTCGCTGCTTCTTCTTGCTCCATGTTTGTGAGAGAATCCTCCACGTCATCTGGCATAGGGTGTGCAGCTGTCGGAGGGGTCTCTGTCGCGGGGTGCTCTGTGGACACCTGCCCGGACACGGTTGCTGTCTCCTGGCCAGAAGAGGACTGGCTGTCTGTGGGCTGCCTGAAAGTGAGGGTAGCCAGAGGGGCTGCTCCTCGGAGGCGGACCTCACCCTCCAGGAAGCTGCACTTTGCCATGACATAGGTCTCCCGGTTGGTGAGCTTGACCGCGGCCTGGCCAGACTTCTTCAGGTGCAGCTTCCCGTACCAGGTGTGCATATGCTTCCACCACCCAAGGAGGACATCAGCAGTGTAGCCCAGACTCTCTGCCTTCTGTCTCCAAGCTGCCTGCTTTCGCTTGGTGTCTCGATAGAGCCTGTGGCCCTTCCTCCACATATACTCGTTCTCCCTCAGCCACTCCAGCACCTCCTCCTCATGCTCCTCTGCGATGGAGTGTTGCTTCCTCTCTCCCTTCTCCTTCTCCTTGCCTTGCCTCTTCCTCTCTCTGGCAGGGCCTTCATCATCAGGGCTTTCAGGGCTTTGGGGCTGGTCCACCACAGCAGCGGCAGGAGAAGCAGCAGGAGAAGCAGCACCAGCACCAGCAGCAGGAGAAGCACCAGCCGCAGCCGCAGCAGGAGCAGCACCAGCAGCAGAAGCAGCAGAGTCAGCGCCAGGGGGTGGGATGGTGGATCTATCCCTCTTGCCAGGGCTGTCAGAAGATGGCACAGGCTTCCTCTTCTTCCCCATGGTCTCTGATGAAGATGTCTGTGGCAGCAGGTCTTTCCTCTGAATGGTTACCTGCTTGCGAGCTGCCTCCTTTTATATCCGTGGGGCTGATGCAATGCATCCTCCCCACATGTGCAGTGATCCGCTAGGCATCTGCTCTACATCCGCTCTGCATCCGCTACGCATCCGCGTCATCCGCTACGCATCCGCTCTGCAGCCGCTACGCATCCACTCTACATCCACTTCATCCGCTATGTATCCGTTCTTTCCGCTACGCGTCCGCTTTGCTATGCTCCCCCGGAAGCCCTTCGGACGTGCCATCTGCTTTCATCTGCTAGGCTTCCATTGAGCATCCATTTTACATCCGCGATACGTCCTCCCCCCATCCGTTCTTTTCCATTCTCTTTATGCAAATTTGGGGCACTTTTGAGAGCGGATAACAACGGATGGAAAATTTGCTCGTCCGCTGTGTCCTTTTTTCATACGTTTTGCATCCGTCGGGCGATGTGACCTGACCTTTAAGTAATTCTAGATTTTAAAGCTAGAATTTTATACCTATACCTACATTTAGTTACTGTAAATATAACATGTACTTCATCCCTAACTTTCATCATATGTTGAAAATAAACCCAACAAAATCAACTTGAAAATATTTTCTATTTTCATGAACATATCTAGTTACTATAGACCAGAGCTGTCAAACTCCTGGCCCACAGGCCGGATGCATCACATGCTGGCCACGCCCATTTTAGCAAAGGGGGGAAAAGTCCCAATATGTCACGTGACACTGCTCTGAGGACGTGAGTTTAACATCCTACTGTAGACCTATTCAGTCCTAGTGATATGAAGGTTACATTTGTTTTAGGAGAAATACACTTGATGCATCATATCCAGGGGTGGGATGCTACCGGTTCTGCCTGGCTCTATAGAACTGGTAGCTCTAAAGAGCAGCAGACACAGAACCGGTTGGCCCACCTGCCCACTCTTACCTGACCTTTATTTCCTGCTTTTTCAACCTCAGCTACTTTGCGTGGCACAGCTGAGGTTGAAAAAGCAGTCACAAAGGCGTTTTTCAAATGCTATGAACCCGTGTGCAGCACTTATCACCTGTCCAGGCAGCATAGGTTTAGTACATGTGCATGCAAAACATAATCACCAAACCGGTAGTAACACTGCTTGAATCCCACCCCTGATCATATCCATTCTCCATGTTAACCTACAGTTCACGAGAGACTACCAATAAGTCTGCTATGTAGATAACTAATAATTCCTTCTCCCTGAGTAACTGCATTAACTATTTCCATGGACATAAAGCAGTCAGGGAATTAAGATTTCCTCCAGAAGAAGAAAAAAAGGCACAGGACTTTAGTGTGAATTAGGAGGCATCCGGCAGTATCTCCTGCTCTCAAATAAAATAAATAAATCTGCCAAGCAAATTGTAATTACCGAAGCACATGATTAACATCACATGTGGCTTGGCTCAGAGAACTTGATTTGGGATAGGCAAGGTATGTCTGAAGCAAGCATCACAAGCACTTTCATAATAGCCTCACTGTTCTAAAAATACTCCATCTTCACCAGCAATTCCATTTTTCTTGTCAGGGAACATTCATTATCTACTAAAGACATTGCTATTACTACTGAAGTTGAAAACTTTCACAGCAGTGGGGGATCCCTTAAAATGGGCTGCTCCTGAAGAATTACAAATCCATTTGATTTCAGAATTCTCTGCAGTAATTGCTCCTTGATGCTAACAGCTATGACTGAACTGACCTAACTCCTAGATGAAATTGCTCCTACGTGGCTTTTCCCCTGACAGCATTTACTGAATGTTAACGACTGGGTTTGTCATTGTTGTGACTGGTTGTTTAAAATGTGTCTTCTCCCTTGTCTAATAAAAGCAGAAAGAAAACAGTTTGCACAACCACTAATTATCCACAAGCTGCTCTTCTCAAACTTGGTATGTTATATATTATGTATCATATTGAAGGTCATAACCTTAAGATATATATTGAAGTTTAAATGGATGGATGTAATTAAAAGATATAAAGGTGTCATTCTCCAATTAATAACTACAGGAGAAAATTTGTTTAATAAAAAAAGATAATATGAAATTGAAACAGAACAGACAAATATAATGTATAAATATAATGTATAGTATAAATGTATATAAAGTATATAAAATATAAATATAATGATTTGAATAGAGATGTGATAATTAAAATAAAATTGAGAAAATTAAAAGAGGGGAAAAACTACATAGAAAATGTAGAATAGTATAAGATATGGAATAGAATACAAAAAGGAGCCTGAAATTGAGTTTTGTGTCTGTATAAAGAAGTTCAACCTGGGACCATGCTATTTTCAAAAAAGATGTTTTACTTGTATTTTGTATGTGTGAAAACCCAAATAAAAATTTATTTTCAAAAAATGCCATGATTATTAAGAGAACCAATTGTTTGCCGTGGGATGGTTTTGCCAAAAAACAGAAGTAAACCCTAGTTTTTGACAATAACGTTGTAAATTGTGGTCCCATGACTGTTAGCAGCTGCAAACAGACTGAACACCTGAAATGTAGTCACATGACTGTGAGAGGAGACTGTCAGAATTTTGTAAATGAATCATAAAGTACCTCTTTATTTGCAGGGAAATAGTCCATCATAACTTTGAATGATCACTGCGTACCTGGTCATAAGTCAAGGACTGCTTGATTCATTATCTTTCTTTTATAACACAGTTATATCATTACCACACATTCTAAACAGATATATATGGACACAGTTATTAGCTTTGGTTATGATAGCATTGTTCCTTCCAGGCCTGTTTAACAACTCCATTTTGCCAAACAATATCAGATTAGCTCTCAAACTGCTTTGGTAGATAAGTGGAGAAAGTGAAAAATGTTCTGAAGAAACTGTTTCTGATTGATCTGTTTTGCACTTAAAAAGCACCATCTAGTGACCATTTATACAATAGAACAGTCAGAACAAAATTCACATTGTAAGTATAATTGCTTATTTTTACAAGGTTTTTAAGAAGAGACTAAACAGTCTTGTCTGAAATGGTATAGGTTTTCCTGCTTGGGCAGGGGATTGGACTAGAAGACCTCCAAGGTCCCTTCCAGCTCTATTTTATTCTATTCTATTCTACTTTATTCACTATATCGAAGTTGGGGATCGCTCATCTCACTCACAAAGTGACTCTGGACAGTCTACAATTAAAACATAAAAGTACAGAAGCCAAATAAATATTATGTTTCAGTAGAAGGCAAAACTAGGATAAAATTAAGAAAGTTAAAAAGGCACTAACCATCCCCATGGTTGCGTGCTCCTGTGTGAACCTTAAGTGATTCAGTAAAACCAGGTCTTCAGATACTTCTGAAAGGCCTCTGGAGGTGCATCTTCCAAAGGGTGGGGTAACAGCAGAGTCACTGAACATTTTTTGTGTCAAAAATTATTATATATATTGAGCACTCACAGAAGAACTCAATACAGAAGCCGAATGATGGCAGATGAGATTCTGCCGAAACATTGCTTCAACTTTAAAAGCACAACTGCAATGACGTGGGATAATACCCGAAGGAAGCTGAACAGCATAGGCTTGTTTGATCAAAGTTAAAATAGGTATGCTATTTCTGGTAAATCTTAATGGATTTTTGTTGGCCCAAACTGGATGACAAGGTTTTCAGGATATGTTGAAATATGGGGGAAGATATTATTGCTCTTTAGGATATAGGGATAAAATTGTTAAAAACTTTTATACTTGTTGGGACAGAGGTTATATATATATTTCCTTTTTACATCATTTATATTTCTTATTCTGTTTTCTATATTTTCTTTTTTCTCTGCATTTTTTATTATTCTTTTCATTCTTTTATTTTTTTTGTAGTTTGTATAGTTGTTTTCTGTTTAACTATAATGTTTAATAAAATCAGTATTTAAAAAAAATAAAACACTCAGAAAAAAAGTGGTTCTTCATTTGCATTAGTAGAAAATTGGTGCTATACAACAGCTAACCTTAGTTGCTATTATGGTGCATAATCACTTGGACTCATGCTTTACAAATTCTATCAAAGTGAAGCAGGGATCAAGAAAGAAAAGAAGGATGGTCACAGGATTACAAACTACAGAAACTAATGATTTAGAATTACTGTACAATATGCATTAAATATGTAATAATTTACATCTTTGGGCAGCAATCAAACCTAGAATACCTGGCCAATTCTCCTTTAATTGAAAAACTTGTTTTTTTCCCAATTCAACATGAAATATGCTGAATTCCGGTGATGTCTATGTCTGTGTAGTAGTTTTTTAAAATTCTACCACATTTCTTTAGTTGGGAAAATTTCATAATCATTGCTCTTCAAAATGTATATGTCTCCCTCTAGTGGTTATATGAATATCTGTTGATAGACGAATGCCTAATTTACCTCCCTCAATCTTTTAAAACTTTCTCCTTCAGTCACAATCAACAGTAACTAAAATTGCTGTCATGTGCATTTGAATTACATATAGTGGTGCTTACCAGTTGTAAACCCTTTTGAATTTTCAATATTTTTCCATAAACACAACCAAAAATGTGATATGTTCTCCAAACACATCTTAGACTAGACGAAGAGAATCCAATGAAACAAATCAAAAACATTATACCTGTTTAGAATTATTTTTTATTGTCCAAGTGTGATTGGATAAAGAAATTTGTCTTAGTGCAAATGGTCTCTGTATACATGAAAGAAAAGATACATTCGTCGAGAGTCAGGAATCATAAGGTACAACATTTAATGATAGTCATAGGGTACAATAAGCAATCAAATCAGACTAGGAAACAATCCATATAAATCGTAAGGATACAAGCAACAAAGTTACAGTCATACAGTCACAAGTGGGAAAGGATGGGCAATAAGGAGTGATGAGAAGATTAATAGTAATAGTAGTGCAGACTTTGCAAATAGTTGGACAGTGTTGAGGGGATTATTTGCTTAGCAAAATAATGGTGTTTGAGAAAAAAATGTTCTTGTGTCTAGTTATTCAGATTCACAACTGCAAAAATGGGCAATTCAGAAGGACCTAGAAATGGTTAATCTGAGATTTTTGAAGGAGAAATGAGTCTTTTATGACAAAAACAAAATCCCTTAAGGGCCTGTCACATAGGCTGACGGATGCAAAAGGTATGTAAAAAGGACACAGCGGACGAGAAAATTTTCCATCTGTTGTTATCTGCTCTCAAAAGTGCCCCAAATTTGCATAAACAGAGCGGACAACAACGGAAAGGATCAGATGGGGGGAGGATGTAGCCAGGATGTAAAGCGGATGCTCCAAGGAAGCTTAGCGGATGGAAGTGGATGGAAGCAGATGGCACATCCGCAGGGCTTCCAGGGGAGCACAGTGAAGCGGATGCGCAGTGGAAGAAACGGATGCAGAGCGGATGCATAGCGGATGATGCGGATGCATCATGGAAGCCTAGCGGATGCCTAGTGGATGTCTAGCGGATGCAAATCATTCACTGCGCATGCGGGGAGGATGCATTGCGTCAGCCCCGCGGATATAAAAGGATGCAGCTCACAAGCAGGTCACCATTCAGAGGAAAGACCTGCTGCCAGACACATCTCCAGCCAACAACCATGGGGAAGAAGAGGAAGCCTGTGCCATCTTCTGCCAGCGCTGGCAAGAAGGACAGGGCCACCATCCCACCCCCTGGCCCTGACTCTGCTTCTGCTGGGGCTTCTGCTGCTCGGGCTGACTCTGCTGGTGCTGGGGCTTCTGCTGGCGCTGCTCCTGGTGCTGGGGCTTCTGCTGGGGCTTACTCTGCTGGTGCTGCTCCTGGTCCTGCTGGTGCTGCTGATCCTGCTGGTGCTGCTGGTGCTGCTTTTGCTGCTACTGTTGTTGTTGCTGCTGCTGCTGATGGCGGTTTGGTGGAGCAGCCCCTAGAACCTCGAAGCCCCTCTGATGAGGACCCAGAAGGCCCTGCCAGAGAGAGGAAGATGCATACATGAGAACGGGAGAGGAGGCAATACTCCATCGAAGAGGAACAGGAGGATGAGGTGCTCGAATGGCTGAGGGAGAACGAGTACCTATGGTGGAAGGGACACAGGCTCTATCGAGACACCAAGAGGAAGCAGGATGCTTGGAGAGAGAAGGCGGAGAGCCTGGGCTACACTTCGGAGCCACTCCACTGCTCCAGCTGGGGAGTTGCACTAGTGTTTCAGGAGGTTGCGCTGCTTCTTCCCTTCACGTGAAGCTCTGTTGGGGCCTTGCACATCCACAGTATCTATCAGGTTTCTCCCTTGCCTCCATTCACCAGGCTCCATGTCCCCATTCCCTTGTTGGTGGTCCACAAGCCTGTTCTGCAACACTGGGTAGCGGGTGCACATGAGATTGTGCAGGATGCAGCAAGCTTCCACGATGTTCCTCACAGTCTTTGGGCGATGCTGCATGGTGGTGAGAAGTACCTGGAACCTGTTGGCCAGGATGCCAAAGGCGTTCTCCACCACCTGCCTTGCCCTGGACAGCCTGTAGTTGAAGATCCTCTCTTCATGAGAGGTCTGCACCGCAGGGCTGCTGGACTGAAAGTGAGATCCAGGTGATTTCTCCCCCTTTTTATAGGAAATATAGGTTTTCCGCTTGGTGTCCTTTTGCATCCTCTAGACATCCTGCAGACATCCTAAATATCCAAGATACGTCCCCTATACGAACATTTTTTCCATTTTAATGCTTTGTATGCAAGCTGCATCCGCTTTCATCCTTTCTACGTCCGTGCTACTAACGTTGCATGTCTGTTCCGCGTCCGTTTCGCTTCCTCCCTCTTTCCATTTTCCGCTGGAGCAGATGCGAGTTACACGGATGCGCAGTGGATGCCTAGCGGATATAGCGGACGCATAACAGATGACGACAGACATATAACAGATGTTCCCCGTATGCGTAGCGGATGTATAACGGATGCATTGGATACATTTTCTGCTCAAAAAGTTTTGTGCAGCTCAAAACTTTTTGAGCGGATGAAATGTCAGTAGACGGATGCTGGACGGATAGAGAGTATGAAAAACGGACGCAGTGAGTACAGAACGGATGCATCGCGTTAACCAACGGGTGGCAAGTGTTTCTCTCCGTTTTACATCCTCTTTCCATCCGTTGGTGCTGTGTGACAGGGGCTTTACAGGCAAGCTCACTCCACTGGGATTTTGATTATTTCTGGTCTTCGGCTTGAACTGAAAGTGCTGTTGGATTCATCCTCACTTCCCTATATTACAGTAGGAAAATGTCCCAGGAAACATTTTTATGGGATATATTTTGACAATATTGCATATATTTCTTTCCCAAACCATCACTAAAAGTCATAGTTAACATTTTTGGTCTTAAAGTACAGAAGCATCTTCTTTGTCCTCTCAACATAATTTTTGCCCTGAACTAAATCTAGCATAGTTCATTGACAATATGGTTGATGATATTAGTCTCTATTTAAGGCTGTGGCAAGTCTATATATACAAATGGCTCTGGCATTCATTGGAAAGAGGGTTGTACTCATATCCAAAAGTAGCCCTGTTGATTCATCAGAAGCATGGAAGAAGGCCACTTCAATCCAGACTTCCACACCTGCAACTTGCTAGTTGGTCAACTTAATGGGTTGCTAAATTGGCCTTTCAGAGCATCTGCCTACAATCAGGCAATCCTGTCCCACCAAGTGTTAGAGAGATCAGTTGCTAGTTATTGGGGGCTTTTTAAATATTTTTTATCCCCATTTATTATTTTATAAATAACTCGAGTTGGTGAACATGCTTAATACTCCTTCTTCCTCTTTTATTCCCCCACAACAACCTTGTGAGTGAACTGAGCTGAGAGTGACTGGCCCAAAGTCATTCAGTTAGTTTTATGCTTAAGGCAGCACTAGAACTCACAGTGTTCTGGTTTCCAACCTGGTACCTTAACCTCTTTTCCTTTGCAGATGCTGCAGGGGAAACAAGACCACAAATGACTTTGCTTCGCTTGTCCCACATTAAAACTTTCAGGACAGTATCACCTGCCACAATAGGCTTTCGCCATTAGAGCACCAAGATAATTGTGACATTTGTTTCTGCTGACTTAAGGCAGTGGTGGGCTGCTGCTGATTCAGACTGGCTCTCCCATATTGTAGTTCCGACCACTGGATGGGTCTGCCCACTCGCCCCAGTGCATGTGGGCAGGCCCATCTGCCCTATATATCTGGCTCGCTTGCCCTGCCCACACAGCCCAGCTGCTTTCCATATCTCGCCCGCTCTGCTCACTGCAGCTGCCATGTACAGGAAATTGCCATGTTTTTGCAGTCGTGCACAAGTGCGGATGGCACATGCATGTGAAACGCATGTGCGAGCACAAAGGGGGAATGTGCTCACATTTTTGGTTCTACACTGGACGAACCAGTTGTTACAGTTTGTGCAGCCTACCTCTGACTTAAGGGCTAAGTAGATTGTACTTCAACACGGACATCTCTGGCTGTACTCCTAGTGTTCACAAATAAAAGAAAACAACACCATGCTGTACATTTCTTGCTGCAGTATGTCTTAAATGGAAGAATGGCCTGACAGAAAAAGAAAGCAAGGTTAGAATCCAAAGTATTATTTTATATAACATGGAAGATTTTGCTGGTCTAGGTCAATTATGACCTATAAACTATATAAACTTTTATAATTATAATATTTTCAATAATTTTAATGGATGAGACAATGTTGATTTTTTTCTTGGCATTTTGTTTATTTTCTTGGAATGCTGCCTTTTAATATAAACTAATTATACAGAACCTTTTAATATTATGAATATGCATACTTTTGGGTTTCACGACCAACTTAATGTAATGATTTAGTTCTAACTTTTCTTATTGTGCATGGATCAATTATGAACAAAATAAATCTTACACAATATAAGATAATAAACATCTTTAGTAAAATTGAGATATTACAATGTTTTGGAAGATTATGAAGCACCAACACAATTAGTACAATTCATAAAGCTAGCAAGTATAACATTTCCTACAGAAAAAAACAATGGCTTTCACATTGGACGCAATTTGAATTCTTACTTGGACATAATGTTAAGTGAACAAGCAAGACACTTTATTTCAAACTAGCTTATTTAATAGATCAGAAATGACACATACCACATAGAATAACATCAAAGATTTGCTTTAATCAAAAAACAAGCCAGGATCAGGAGAGGAACAAAGTCATCTTGACTTGCTCATGGATTGTTCTTTTCATTTCTGCCAATACCTACAATGAATTGGAACACAAACCAACACCAAAACAAGACTCTAGGTTCAAACACAGCCATAATTGAACCAAGATAGCATTTTCAAAGGAACAAATTATGGTTTCAAACTGCAAGGTAATCCTCAATGTACTTAAAGAGCTTAAAATTTACATTGCTAAATTATTGAGTTTTGCCCTGCTGTACATCCTTTCTTGTCACAGTTGTTAAGTGAATCACTGCAGGTGTTAAGTTAGCAACATAGTTATTAAGTGAATCTGGCTTCCCCATTGACTTTGCTTGTCCGAAGATCACAAAAGGTGATCACATGATCCCAAGACACTGCATCCATCATAAATACATGCCAGTTGTCAAATGGCCAAATTTTGATCATGTGACCATGGGGATGCTACAATGGTAACTGTCAAAAAATGATCAGAGGTCACTTTTTTCAATGCTGTTGTAACTTTGAATGGACACTAAATGAATCATTGTAAGTCAAGGACTATCTGTACAGTTCTTCTCCCAAATGACCATACATTTTTTCTGACTTGGAAAAAAGATTTAATATCATTCTTAGCCAAAAACAAACTATTTGTGGATCACCTTGGATTTAGTGTGTGAACTGTGCTAGTGCAAATCATCTTGTACATCACCATGACATACTTGTGTGTTCTACATAAAAGTAGGGATTGAAAAGCAATGGGAGTATTTGAATGGTGTGGTCGTATGTAGTTTCTACATTAAAGCATTTCAGAGTGCATCTGAAATCATTAAATTGCTCTGCTTGGTCATGTTTCTAAACATTAAATTGCTATTCATTTATCCTTTATCATAGGAGCCTAGAAATTTATAAAAACATACCAAATACATGAGTGGTAAAGCAGCCATGAAGGCTTTGGGGAAAAAATATTTAAATGCTATGTTGTGTCCATGCCTACAAAGATCAGAGTAGCACAAGCAATGGTATTCTATGTGATACTTATGGAAGCAAAAGCCACAGGATAGGAAAAATATTGAAATCTTTGAACTATAATGTTGGAGAAGATTCCTGGAAATATTGTGGAGTGTGGACTGCCAAGAAAATAAACCAATGAATCACTGCACAAAATCAATGCAGAGTTCACTTGAGCTACAAATGACCAGGCTGAAATTCTACTTTCAACACATTATGTGGAAAATGCTCTAATGCCCAAAAAGATATATGTTGATGATTTGAATGCTCTTATATAAGTAAGAAAGTTCTTTATGTGCAGAGAACTAAAATAATACAAGTTACTTTCCTAGTTTTCTCCCAAAGGTAAGAATTTTCGATGTATACTTTTCATATATGTGACAGTGATATGGAATATCTAATATGTGTCATCTTCACCTATCTATATAACCTGAAATAACACAACAATACATCTGATTTTTTCAGACAATCTAAGTTGTCTTCTGGAACATTTAGAAGAATGGGTTTTTTTAATGCCTCAAGTTAGAGAGTCTCTAGGCATAAGCAATTGGAAAAGATCCTGATATATAGTTCTTCGAGCAGGAAGTTGCCATTTGTGTGGAAACAGGAATTTTGTTTCTTTTTTCTACTTCAAACAATATTCACTGCTCTTATTAATTGAAACCTAGCTTTTGCACAATAATAAACATTTATTATAGGAGTTGGAGAATGCTGGTGTTATTAGTAATTTCATGATTCGGGCTCTTGCACACCAGGAAAAAAATATAGCTAAACTATAAGAAAGATTTTCCTCTCTGGTTGGCATTAATCATTACATTGCCAGTGGAAAACTAAATGTTTTTTTTTCATATTTAAATCCAGTTTTTTGCACTGTTCTACTTGGTAGTTATTTGTTTTAGCTTTTTGCTGCTGCACCACACCCATGGTACAAACTATGTAAAAGTCATGGCCATTGCTTCATTTAAAACAAGAGCATCATAATGATAGCAAAATGTATTTGCCTGATAGAAAGACTGCATTATAATGAAGGTGTGCTTTGATTGCCTGGCTTTGAACTCCTGACAGGTTGCAACCCTAAATGCAAACAATTTTGAAAGCAAACAAGTAAATGTGAAGAAGAGAAAGGGAAAATGTCACATAATCCATTCACCATACATTTTAAAATACAGCTAGGAATATGGTGTTCTCTAAAGCTATACTTGTTCTCTGAGAAAATACAAAAGCAAGTATTTCCAATAAGATCTACTTGGACTAAAGACCAGCAATTATGAGTTCTCTGGTGTCAACCGTTTAATTTTTAAACAGGAGTTTTAATTTGATTTATGGAAAAATAGGCAAACCATACAAAATTTTGCACCAAATTTCTAGATTTAGGCTTTAGAAATAAAGTTATTTGTTTTATGTAACAATTCACCATGTACTTGGCTGTCATGTAGTTCTTAGAGATGAAACACCTGTTCGGAAAAATAAGTCGAATTTTAATTCAAGAACAACAAATAAGGTTGAATATACAGCCCAGATCCATGTACAGGTAACCCTTTAGTTATGATCAAATTGGGACCAGAATTTCAATCCTGAAGCAATATGGTCATTAAGTGAGTCATCAGATGACCAGACTCAATTTTACAACAATTTTTATCATGGACATTAAGTGAATGACTATGGTTGTTAAATGAATCACACACTTGCAAAGCAAATCTGATTTCTCCAATTGACATTGTCAAAAGCTGGTTGAGAGGATTGGCAAAAGCTGGTTGATCACAAATTGTGATCACAATGCACAGCAATCATCATAAATACAAATGGCCAAACTGCAATCATATGACTGAGGATTGGTGTGACAATTAGAGCATCGGATGTAAATGACCTACAGGACTAGCTGTATTAGGAAACATTTAAAAGTCCTCTGCAGGATAAATCTGTGAGTTTGCATTACTCTATTTTTTTAATTAAAAAAAATCAGATAAGAGATAATCAGAGTTGGAAGGTACCTTGTAGGTCATCTAGTCCAACCCCCTGCCCAAGCAGGAGACCCTACACCATTTCTGACAAATGGCAGTCCAATTTCTTCTTGAAAGTCTCAAGTGATGACTCTCCCACGTCTGAGGGCAAGCTGTTCCAACTTCTTCTAGTATTTTAAAACAAATTCATGCCCTCTTCCAAATCCTGAACCTGCTCAAGATTCAAGATCAATCCATTATATTTCATTTAATCCAACACATACTGTAGAATCTATCTGCCCTTGTGCAAAATTTGAAATTAAATTAAGAGTAGAAAAGGAAAAAAAAAAAAGACAAACCTTTTCCTTGACAAGTTCACCTTCTCGTTCTGATAAGAGCTCACATTTTGTACATAGTCTCAATCATTTCACACGTTGTCACTGAAGTGTATGTATTAACTCCAACATTCACATTCATACTTTAAAATGGTTGATTTTAGATCTATGCTGAGTGGACAACTATCCTTAAAAATTATGCTAATACAAGAGATGTGTTTGGCTAGCATGCCATCAATGTTAAAATTGGTAAAGCAGCCTACAAGCAAGAATACGTACTGTAACAAATAATTGAAGACTGATTTTTTAAAGCAAAGAATTAACATGAAAATTGATGACTCTTCTGGAAATTCAACTTTAATTTTGATGTGAGAGGTGAAACTTTTATTTACAATAGGCAAACAGAATGCATCAGTACAGGACTTCCAGTGGCACTTCTGTCGAGAACAGACGGAGACTGCTATTGTGCGCAGCTTCAATCCGTGCTTACCCTGTTGGAGGGGTCCCTATGGGACAGAACCACCAGAACCACCTCAGAGGGGTGGGGAAGAGGGAGAGACCACCAGCTGGGTTGAGTGGAATCTCATCTCCCCTTCCTGGCTTGGTATACTCCCCTGGAAGACAGGGATAAGCGGCAGTTTTAATGGCTGCCCTGAAGATGGGAAGCTAATGGGATCTAAGTGTGTGCTGGAGTGGTGAAATGGTAAGTGACGTGTAACCAGACAAGAGAAGCTGAACCTTTTATTTTAATAACCCCGAAAAGCAGAAAGAAAGATGCCTTGCTTGAGAGTAAACAGTGGTGAACAGAAAACAAGAGGACAACATAAGGTAAATAAAAATCTGGACTACAAAAGAGCTATAATGAAATTAAGGATGGAATTGGGAATAATATACAGAACCTGGCATTAATTAGGCATTGGATAAAATGCTGAACTTGCTTGGAATTGATTATACTTTAAAAAAAAAAGCCAATGGTTGAAATGCTTGAAAATTAACATTAATATAATTGAAAAAAAGGAAAAAAAAAAGAACTTTGAAAAGTGGAAGCGATATAGAGTGCCACCTAATTGTACAAGGCATTTTTTCCTGGATGATTTTATGCAAAATTACTGGTCTGTTAAATGTGTGAATGAGAAAAGACATGAAATATAAGACTTTAACATAACAAGAACCCTGGAAGCTTAAAAGAAAACGGGGGAAATTGCAGCAAGAGGACAAACGAAGGCAATATCTTGGGACTGTTGGGAGTTGATTGTGCAAAGGAAACAGAAGGATCAATAAGGAAAAGAGATATAAATGGAGTCTCTTGACAAAGATTACAATTAACTTTAATAAAGAATAACACAATTGATTTAAAAAATGGAAGAAGTAAGCAAAGAATTTAAGTTGGAACTGCAAACTGTGAAAAAAATGATAAAAGAAGGGGTTTATTGGACACACTGGCAGAAAAAAGTAATGCAATTTCTAGCAGAACAAAAGAATTCTCGAGAGGAGGAGCCAAAGGAAGAGGAAAACAGCCAAGATGGACATGAAGATTCAGAGACATTGCCAAAAGACACAAAAGGACCAAAAACTAAGACATTGACAACAGAGATAATAAATAAAAGAAAAAAAGCTCCCAAGAGTAAGCAAAAGAAGAAGCAGCTGTCCAAGAAGAAATTTCAAAAAAAGAGAAAAGGAAAGGGGGGAGAGGAAAGATAGGGGACTGGCAGATGGAAATAAATGTAATATTAGAGGAAAAAAGAGGGACAAAGAGGAAAGGCCAGGAAAACTTCGTAAAGGGAGCTGGCTAAAACTAAGAGAAATGATAAGGCCGAGATTTAGAGATAAGGGTTAGATATAGAATAAAAGAGGGACACCACATGGGAATGCATCTTTATATTCTTTATTAAAAATGTAGTCTGGGGAGATTTGAAGTCCCTAACTTACTGAGAATTACCTTAAGATTATTAGATAATTATAGATGAGAAAAATGAAGATGGAGTGAGTGATATTAAGAGGGTTCTATTGTTATTAAACCTTTCAAATATATGTGTGTGTTGCTGTTGTTTTCTTAAGTTTTTGCTGGTATTTAGCTCTGTTCGGGTATTTTCCCACATCATTATAGTTGTGCTTTTAAAGTTGTAGCAACGTTTTGGCACAATCTCATCTGCCATCCTCAGGTTTGTATATTGTGTTCGTCTGCGAGTCAGGCTTTCACAGCCGCTTGTTTTAAATTTGGGGCTAGCCTACTGCTATGTCAGAATGGTTTTTTCTTCATCCTGATTGGTTGGGAGTCTTGGTCTGTGTTTATTGGTCTTGGAGTTTGCTGTGTTCTGCTTGATTGGTGTTTCTAATATCTTCTGTTTTGTAACCTTTTTTTTGTTTTGTCTTGATTGGCTGGCAACATTGTGTTTCCTGTATTGGAGGCTTTTAGTGCGGCTTGGCTCCAAGTAAACGGATGGCTATCATCTATTAGGAAGCTAGGTTTCATCTGGGTGCCTGGTTGGGGTGTGTTTGAGCTGGAGCTATCAGAGGGAGTCTGTTTGTGCCCAGGTGTTTGCCTGGCTTGTGGCGTGGAGATCTTTCTATTTGAGAGTGCAGGCTTCCAAATGATTTGACAGTCTGGTGGAATCATCTCTTCTATTCATGCTTTCAGGCCTTTTTTCAATCTCTATGGCTTCTCTGATGATTCTGTGGCTGGGGTTTTCTATAGTGGAAAAGCCGTACTTTCGAATGAATACCATACATATATACATCTTCTAAAATATGCTAATAACTATTTAAAAAATATTGGGAAAACAGAGAATATGATTTGGGTGAAAATCTGGTATTTAATTATATTGAAAAAGAGTGAATTGGGATTATATAAATGCTATAGGTTGAAATTGGTCAAAGGGAAGAAAAAGGGGAAATTAACTCTGTTTATATTTTATTTTTTTTTCTTTGATATACATGAAAGCAGGACATAAGAAGAAATTAAATCTAGCACAGATCTCAACTATTTTTACCATTTATGCCAGGAATCTTGAAACAGTTGTTCCTCTTGCTTCAGTTGCCTACATTATTCCAGCTTCTTGGAATTCCCAAATTTTAATCAGAGATTATGGGGACCAATCTCAAACATCATTCTTTTACAGCTTCACCCCAACCACCTCTTGTTTTTTCCAGCCAAGAGAGGCTAGACTAGAGTATCTGACTTTCTTCCTTGTCTCTCCCTTGTGAGGATGTATATTCTGTGTCAGGAGGCAGTGTGCAGCATTGCAAGCATATCTGGCAAGCAAGCACATTTGCAAGTCTGGGAGTGGGGAATAGAAAAAGCAAATTTGAAAATGGCATGAGCCATCCCTTGAGAAATGAAACAGATATCAGTTTAGCTGGTCTTTAGCTGGAAGTTAAGCACTATATGTAGTACATAGCAGGAAATAGGAATGTCTTAATGATACTGGGTTCTTTTCTCTAAAAGTTTAAGATTTTGTACAATGTTTACTTATAAAAGTGTAACATATGGAATGTAACAAATGGACTTTCAAATATTGTTACACAGGCATATATGGCACAGTTGCTACTGACTCTATTGATCTGTGCAAGTGGCAGTAAATACATAGTTTGATATCCTTCATATTCAACAGTACAAAGATTTCTCTTCTGCAGTTTGTTAGTCCTTAGGTATGCTACTCTTGCTGATTGCCATTAGTTAATTCATCCTGAAGATACTATTCAATAACTTAACAAAAAGTAGTTGAACCAATGAGAGAGGCATAATAATCATCATATTAACAGCAGAAGACAGAAATTGTACCATGGAGAAAAGAGAAGTAACAGCTTATCTTGCTTTGTATCTCTTCTAGAATAAATTATCATCTCTGGTTTGTGACAAATGAAGTTCAATATGATAAATAAGTTGACCAATGAAGTTCAATATAACAAATAAGTTGACCAATCACAATGCAATGATTGAGCTCATAGAGCTTATAGTTTAAACCTGACATGATTGTAGGTCAATGTACTTGATTCTGAATCTATCAGGAGCCAGAAAAAAAATCCATAAACTGTTCGTTTATTGCACTGAACAAATTATCAGAAATAATGGAAACATCAGAAATATTCAGTATATAAGCAATACAATGTAGTTTAATGATTCTTGGCAGTAATAATCTAAATAAGTGATTTTACTGGTATGTTGTCCTACTTATACTGGTTTAAACACTGCAACATCCATTATTTTTTACTATAAATACAGAAGCCAACTGCTTAAATCTAACTGAACACGATTGGAATGAAAATCTGGAATGAAAACCTCAAACATCTTAACTTTTAAAGTTAAGATAATGCTGCTTAACCAAATTAATCAGTCTGCTGGAGTGGGCAGCTATAATAAGTTTAATGAAATGACAATCCGGACAGTTCAGATTTCTTTTTTACACTGAAGATTTGGAAAAAAAATCATGCTTAATTCCCCATACAGCTTCATGAAAACAGGATTCCAGAACTCTCTCAGGGACATTCTCTTGAACACACAGGCTAATCTATCTTTACCCAAGTATCCATAGACTAAGATTAGTTTTTGTAACTTAAAAAAAATGAATCAATGCTCTGCTTCTGTAACTTCATAACTTGCTAATGGGTCTTTTACAATGTTTAAGTACGTGGAATGTATGATAAAATCACTTGTAACATTTTTTTCAAATAAAAGCATTCCATGGCACTAAATGGAATACTGTGAGACATAATCCTCTTTGAAGTAAAACAATTAGTTTTATTCATCAGGACAGGCACAGCTTTCAGGCTGTTCAGCCAGTCAAATTTCATACATCCTGGCCGCAGAAATGGTCAGAAGGAAAAAAATAACCCACATATTTCTTCTGAAAATATGGATAGCAAGCATACAGTATATATACGTACATTCAAAAAAGATACATACATACATTCAGAAAGAGAAGTGGGTTGCAGTCAATTGAATTTACTATGTTCTCTTTTTTTAAAAAGTATGCATAGATCTATTCTAATAGTGCAAATAGTCTCATTCACAAGGTCTATCCAACTGATCTATGAAATCAGTCAGTTGTTGGCTGACCCTGCAGAAAATTTGCACAGATGCTTTAAAAGTTTACTCAGATGGAAGTTATATGCAGTTCAAATAACAAGTGACATTTTGTAGTGTATAAGGTCTCTTGAACTCCATTACTGGCCACACAAGGAAGACAGACTGTTATGTAAGGTATGGCCATTCATAATTCCAGGAAGTTGCTCCTTGCCAACTTAGGTACTCCCAGGAAACTTTCTATTATGCCACCCTACCTTCACACTTTTCCCCTTCTTTTGCCCAGGCAGATGAGCATATTTCCAATAAAACACAGGGGTGTGATCACATACTATTTTTATTTTCGAACATCTCTGGGTCAAAAGACATTCATAAAAATAAGACTTTGCTAAATAATGGTTCTCGTAGCATGCTAATTATCATTTTATTATTTACAATTTGATTTTTAAAAAGGTTAGTGGGCACAAAGGGAATATCCTGAAGCATATTTGATGCAAAACTGCATTAAAATTTTCCATAAGAATAATGAATTTTCAGATCAGTTCTGGTTTGTCTGTAATTCAAGAAATGAAAATGAGAACAAAAAGTAACCATTTAAATAATGAACAGATGCAACCTCACCACCAATAAAAACTCAACAACTATACAATTGTTTTGTGTTAATTTAATCATACAAATATTCATTTATACATTAAGGAAAAAGCGTCTTTGTTTTTCCCACAATGTGCTATTACAGGATTCTTCCCAGACTCAATGAAGCAACACACCATCCTGCTCTACACATGCACTCCCCCCAGAGAGAATAAAGACAGGCTGCAGTATCAATCATTCACACAAGAGAAAAAAAAATGGAAACCTGGACATGGGACAGCGTGCATTTCTTATCCCAGTGAACTTCAGCTATATTTGTCCCTAGAAAGTTTCAAGACGGGGTTCATTTGCAACAGGGAAGGATAAATAGTACACACTTCAAAATCTCTGGATCCACCTTACTTTGCACTTATTATTTTCTCCACATAATGGCAATAACATAGGCCAGTCTGTTGGTACAAGCTTGACACCCTCACCCAGCGGCCAGAGCTTATTTTCTATCAGAGGCTTTGAAATTTGTCTAATTTTCCAGTAAAGAGTCTGGGTGTTTTCCATTCCAGGCTGGAGTCATATTTCCAGGTACAGAAGTTGGTTACCAACATATTCAAATTCAATAGTTTGGGCTTGCAATTTAAAAAATTTAAAGTTTGAAAACAACTTACTACATTATAATTACTGGCATTTATTCTTTGCAGGAATCCATCATAATTTCTTCTAATCATACAGGAGAAATGAAGTGCAAGTGAACATAGACATGGATCAAGCAGGTTCAAGTTACCCTCACATCCAAATACTATATCACTTCAGTAGAAGGGCATTAACAACTATTTCATTAACATTCTTCTACAGATGCTATAGGAAATAAGGAGATGTATGTACAATGTAACATTTGAAGATGATGGGAGTGTTTATTTTAATTATCAATATTCTGAGACCCATTACAACTTTCAAATGTATAGATTGCACTCTAAACACTCGTGCCAATTTCAAATTCGACTGTGCAGAAATAAATTGAAAATTTAAAACAGGAGCGGTGTCTGGAATGAGGTTGACATAAAAAACTTCAACCCTAACACTATCACATTTTTCTGATAAGAGATCTCTGCCTTTATTGCATATCATGCAGCAATTCTAGAACAGCTGTCTTATGTTACTGAATTATCATGCTTTCTCAATCTGCACCTTTTTAGTTCCTGCTGCCATGCAATTGTTAAAAGCTACAGCCTATTCATTCACTTGGAATGGGAAAATGCAACACACAGCATAAACTTTCCTTGTTGGTTCTGGGGTGTATACAATCCTTAACAGTTCAAACATGAAAGTGCTGCCTCCAACCTAATCAACATGATTTTGTCAAAAGCCCAAAATCATAATAAGGGATTTATAACTCAGGAACTATATATTCTGAGCCCTAAGATCTTACTATTTGATAAATCAGATGAGGAAACCAAAGGAAGAATAGTAAAAATTTAAACATCTTCCCACTGCCATTCCTGAAAGGGCCATCCCCTTATACAAAATGTTCTCAGATTTAATTTCATAGCTGACGGGAGTTCATCCCTAAAGAGGAAAACAATCTAGGGTATACTGTAACTCATTACTGCTGCTGGCTTTTGCCTTCTTTATATTAGAGACTTGTTCAATTCGTATAAGTCACTAGAATTTGAGAAAAGATAAAATATTTGAAACTACCAAAGAGAAAGGGCGGCCAATAAGTATGCTGGTGGCTGGTAATTATCAATTTTCCTTCTGCACAGTGTTAAAAATGGTACACAATTTTAACAATAAAATCTGGATGTTTATGTGGGTGAAATATGCAGGTAACTGTTTCAAATAAAAAGCTAAAATTGTTTGGATTTAGTTAAGTACTACTTATTTTAAGATTTCCCTCATTGCTGCCAAAGAACACACTCATTCATTTGCATACACACATATATTCCATCTGGTCACTCAAATCTTTTGCTGGCCTATCTAGAAAGGTGCTTGCGTACAGCAAGAGAGAAATTAAAACAAAATGGGAGTAATGCTGTACATAATCAGTTTATACATCCTTTTTTGAATTTGGAAAATATATTACTTGAAGTGATTAAGATAAATATTTATAGATCCATGTTAGAAAAATGGATGAGGAGTCATGGAAAATACCTTGCAGTACCTATACTCCATCCTTTACCTTTTCAAGGTAAGGGTTTTTGTATTTTTGCATTAATATCTCCCAGTGTTTATGGCTGATAAATAAAATTAGGTGACAAGAAAAAAAATCCCTCAAAAGAGCAAACAATCTTTGATGGTTAACCAGTCCTAGGAAATTGCATTTCTCAATACCTGCTTCTTCAGATCTCAGTCAATCAGACTCTGCAGGAGTTATTCATATGATCTGGCAGGAAACAAATTTGTAGTCAAGAATATCATACATTTAAATGGCTCTTTACACCAACCTATGAAAAAAATTATTTAGAAGATAATACTTTGAGTCCACCAATAGTCTCTATTACATCCTCATCAGAATAAGTTTTGACATCATTCCCTCAAACACAAAATAGGCAGTTTGGTCGTTTGAGTGAAATCAAATGAAGGGGATATTGCATATTTTTCTCTCTTTGGCAGATGGCTGCTAGTTCAAGTTTTTGAATTACACAGATTCCCTGCCCACTTTTTCAAAGTCTTGCACTAATGCAAAGCCCAAGAATTTCAAGAGACCATGCTTGGTTAACTGGACAGTTTGGCCTCAATTATATATGGCTATCATTCTCCATGGGCTGCACATAGGCAGACTTCAAGCAACACTAGCTTTTCATATACAAAGTAGAAAACCAAGGTTCAAAGTAGAAAGTTGATAAAATAAATTACTTGAATGGCAGCTGCTGATTCCTTCTCCTACATATTCAAGGTACTTAATCGCTTTCAACAGAGAAAAAAAATCAATTATCTCTCTATAGAAAAGAAAATGTGATACTCCTACATCTAAAAATGCCAGGAAACAGTAATAAGATGTGCTCTAACGTTCTAGAAATAAAAATTCTTCTTGGCACAAAATGGACATAGACATACAGAAGTTTCAACAACAGCCACAGCATGTTTAAGAAAATGAGAATATGGCAATTTTCGAACTATTCAGGAAAAACTTTTAAAATCTAGCATGAGCATATACATACTCAAATCTCCACTGTCATTGTACTTCTTTCTACTTTCTCATCTATCTGTGAATGGTGAAACTGGACTTGAACAACTTTATTAAATGGAAAAGAATAAACAGATGATTATTGCATAGTGCCAACAGCAAATTAAAAAGCAACTAAAAAAAACATTAAAATTCATGGACCTGGTTATGAATCCAGCTAGAAATTAATATCACCTGACATAAAAATAGCAGCTGCACCAACCAAGAAAATGCTAAGCAAAACATCTATTTCATAGCAAGCATATCTCTATAAAAATGCACGCTGTCCCTTTTAAAAATCGTGAAAAAAAATAACGTTTGCTCAGTCTACAACTGCTCTGTAGGCAAAATAACTTCTTTTAAAAAGAGATGGCTTCTCCATTTTAATCTTTTTAAAAAATTTCTTTTAGGCTACCTAATTAACTGTGACAATAATTTCTAAACAAAACATTGGTGTATTTTTCTCTCTCATAGCACTGAACAGCACTCTTGAAATTCAGCATTCACACATGCATTCTTTAGGGGTTTTTTTCTGGAAACAACTAGTCTTAAGTTATTGTTTGTTTTCTTCTTATCCCAGGATATGGAGAGTAAGAAGGGAGTTCATGATGTATCTTCTAGGAGCCACAAGAACGTCCCCTCTCTCCAATGTCTGTTCTTTGTCAAATTCTCTTCTTGACGATACCCGTTTTTGTTTTTAAGACTGTCCAAAAGGATAAGGACCATGAAAACCCTGGAAAAAAACGAGAAAAATAATAATTTCAGTTTGGAGGAATATATTACGCAAAGTCATTATGTTTGAAAAATCAAATCCTAAATTTTAAGTCTTCTGCAATTACAATACTTTACTCTTTTCAAATTTGTATGCAGCTGTTTAATCCAGATTTCTGCAGTTAAATGTGTTAAGACCAGAATTCCCAGAAAACATGTCCCTTGCTTAGTTATTTTATTCACATTTCAATAATAAATCCTAAGACTGCCAAAATATGATTGCTATCATTTCCTTTCCAATCATAATAATCCGGTACAGTGGTCCACAGATATAGCCAAAAAATCTGTTGAATCACACTTCAGATTTAGAATGTTTACTATTTACATACTTCTGAAAATCAAAAGTTTGTGTGCATAATCTCAAAATAGTCTTGAGTTTTTAATCATTTACACTTTCAAAGCTGTTCATCTATAAATGTTATTTATGCTTTATGGCACTAAACATTGATATTATTAGCATAAAAACTGATCTTATTTCAAAAGCTGCATAGGATGCCTATTAGTTTTATTTGCAAAATTATATCAGCTTCCTTTGATCTTGCAGAATGTTGTTAGGATGACTAGTAGCTACAAGCACGATGCGTTAAAACTGTATAGATTAGTCTCAATATGCCACAGTTTTCTACCCAGGATCTTTTCATCATCGGCCATTAATAATCTGATAGATCATGGTGCCAAAATTGTTTACTAACTTTCTCTAATAGAATGATATGCATTTAATGTTTAGTTCACTCTGGCAGAAAACTAAATTAAGAAATTCTTTTTAATTATTGGTTCCACAATCAAATTTTGATTATATGCTAACAAACCAGTGTTGGCTCTTAGCAATCACATTGATAGATTTTCTCCATGACAATCTGTCCCTAGCCTGGTCTTTCAGATCTTAGAATACAATAGAATAACAGAGTTGGAAGGGACCTTGGAGGTCCAATCCCCTTCTTAGGCAGGAAACCCTACACCACTTCAAATTTAGGGGGCATATAATACTGATTTTTTCAAATCCTCAAAGCTTTCAAATTAACAAATGCTGAGAATATATTTCTCTATTGACAATATGCCAACAGTACTGAATGCTTCTTTTAAAAAGGAGAGGCCTGAAGGACTTTTCTTAGCTATGATTCAATTCTTTAAAGAAATGTGCTTTAAGTGCTTAAATGTTCAAATAATATAATATATATTAGAACAATACAATACAATAAAATGTAACATATAAATAAAACAAAATAAAACAACTATAAGAAAAATAGTGGCACTCTGCTGTCCATATTGTTGAGAGCCATACATCTGTTTTAATGGTAACACCTAGGTTGCTGAACAAAGTAGGATACCTGTTCACCAGCAATAAGGTGAGCAAAAGCAAAAGGAGATTTAATCAACTCTTATTCTACTTGCCTCCAAGTTTTTAAACCATAGCTCTCCCTTTCGGGCTTGGGTGGAGGCTGCCAGGCCTGTTTAGGTTGGGAAATATATGGCAGCTTTTAAAAATGTTCTCTCAGGGCAATTGAAACTTTCCCCGCTGCTTTTAATTTGCAAAGCTAACAAAAGCTATTTTTGAATTGGATGGATGGTGGATGGATAGACAGATACTAGACAGATACAACTTTACCAATTTGTCTCCTCACAACTTATTTTGGGAATGGCCACATCTTTCATGGCAAGTAACATGTGAATAAGCAAGCCGTCCCTCCAGCAGCAATTTTGTTAGAGTGCCTACAGTTTCCTCTCAAAATTCTAAATGTGCCCATTATAAAAATGTTTGACTATTGCTATATTTTGCAATATAATTGAAGTATTTTAATAAACCGTAAAATAATATAAATAGCAGAATAAATAAGACAGTGGTTGCCAAAACATAATAATAAGCAAATTCATTCTTCATAGGAAATAAAGGTTCAGTGTATTCAGTGAGCCGCAGGCCTTCAGCACAATGCATCAAATTATGGAGGGTGCAAGTGATCTAGAGCACTGTTATGATTAAAGTATTGGAACAGAATTGGGAAAATTCCTGTTCAGTTCTACCCACAACTACAGGGACTGGTACTCTCTTTCGTCCCAATCTATTTCACAGGTTGCAATATAAGGATAAAATGAAGCAAAACATTCATTTGTCATACTGAATTCCTTGAGCAAGAGTAGAATATATTTCGAGTACAAAATAAATGGTCTAGTGGTTAAGGCACTAGGGTAGAAACCAGGAGATTGTGAATTCTAGGACCCATCTTAGGCATGAAAGCTGTCTGGGTGACCTGGGGCACCCTCTCTATCTCAGCCCATGATGTCAGGTTTGAGCAACAAGCTGGTTGGTAAGTTTCTGTCACAACTGATGGATAAGATAAACTTCGTTTTCGTGGGGATATTTCCATTTTTTTATTACAGTAATTTATCAAAATGCAAAATAGAGAAATGCAAAAAAAAAAAAGAAAAAGAAAATAAAGGGAAAATAGAGGAGGAGAAGGAAAAGAGGAAAATCAATTTTTGGCTGCTCTGGGAGAACTCCCTGCATTTGCAGAAAAAAACAGGAGATAAAAAAACAAAAGGCTTTCTTAAAGAGAATCCAACTACATTGATAACAAATGACATAAATACTATTTTAAAAAACATTATTCCCTGGTTTTTGGGTGGCATACAACTTGCAGTTTTCTTAATGACTCACTTTAAATATGATTTTTTTTGTATAATCCTGTACAGCTATTTTGTTATGTTGGCCAAGAAATCAAGACTGCTGTGCAAACCAACACAATAGTGCCTTTTTGTCATCCAACTTCACATGCCAAATGTGTACATTACATTTTATTTAATAAAAAAGTCATTACTTTTGATATTATTATTATTGTTGTTATTATTATTCAAATAAAACAAAACTAGTTTTTCCCTTTAACTGCAAAAATTACCTTAAACAATAAAGGTAAGCAAAGAATAAAAGGATTTTGAAATAATTTCCATTTCACATAAGATTTACAAAACACAAAGGGTGGCCTGTGTTGTTCTCCAAGTTCATTCAAGGAAATAATTAACATTTCTTGTTCAGAATCTTCAACAGAAACTAGTTCTTACCTCACTGGTGATATTATGAATTGGGAGATAACATTTTGGATTCTCTTATCCCACCTAGCTTCCTTTTAAATGTAGTTACACACCAAGACTTAGAAAACATTGGAGAACTATATCGACTCTATTTTGCTTTTGTTTGTTATACAGTTTGAATAAATAAAAGAACAGTTTATTAGACATTAGCTTTTGACGCCTGGCTGCAAAATAAAACAGAAATATCCTAACTTACAGTGATGGTAACCTCAGATAATGCCACTCAATCACCTTCTTTTTGTCATCATTTCCTGGGCTGTTCCCGGTCACTGCTTCTCTAAACTACCTGGGGCTTTCTTCTGAATCACTTATGTAAACTGAACACAAACGGAGCATTTTATGCTATATTTTATTCAACACTCACTATACAAATATAATGCAATAACCCAAATCTCTTCCCTATAATTCATAGGTTCATTTTGCTGGAACTTTTCCATACATGTTTCTTTTTCAAGAAAAAGATATTGCACTTTTAGCTTGTATTTCTTCAGAACACAGAAAGAAGAGTAAAAGAAAATACTGTTTTTTTATATATCTCTTCTGCATGTATTACTAGCATAGAAATATTTATCTTTAACATAATTATAAATAATCTAGGAGTTGCCTCCAGAAGAACTTCTTCAATTTTAACATTTTCTATTAACATTCAGTTTTCATACAAACCATAGTGAAATGGCATGAAACATATTTCTTGTTCTATAGATTAGATTTCATTTTAAAAAAATATTACATTTGCTTTGCTAAACACGTTTTTCTTAAACCACAAACTTAACAAGCCAAAATTCTTGCTGAAAAATTGGGGGTTGGACATGCAAAACAACTAATTATATAATACAAAGCCATTTTGGCTTAAGTGTCTCCCTGAGAAAAACACAAAAATATTCTTAGTGTATAACATAACTTTCGGGCAATGTTAAACCATACATACATATGTTATAATTGTTTGAATTATGTGTATATATGCTACTTGTACAGAAATAAAATCAATGTGGGTTTTCCAAATTTACAGTACATAAATTAATGGAAATCTGTTCTATTCAAAAATGAGTAAAGCCCACCAATTCAGTCTGGAGCCTGCTGTTCCTCAAGTTAATGTGCCTAAATTATGTGCCTAAGATTGTCTGACATATCAGCCAGATAGTTGATTTTAAAAAATCATAACTGTGGTATGTTCCATAGAAATATACATAAGAACTTTCTCCCAATCATGAACAGGCATACTTTTAAATTCCATTATCAAAACAGACACACTCTTACCAATTGCTTTAAGAAATAATTAGAAAAAGTCTTAAGACATGTTTTGTGACTAGCACATGCCCCTTCTCAATTCCTTACTGGCATTGGGCCAGTCACTGTCTCAGTTTAAGTCCCTCACAGGGTTCTTATAAATGTACAATTGAAAAAGTCTTAAAGTCCTAGTGGAAAATAAAAATAGGCTTGGAAAGCATAGTTATGTTAAGGGATAGTAATCATTCAAAATAATTAGCATGTAAAATGACAGATTGCAAACTATCTACTATTATAAACTGTCTATTGATCTCACCCCTTTCTTAAGAGGTCTGTAGGGGGCATGCATAAGCACACCAATGTGCTTACCGTCCTGTCCTATTGTTTCTTTTATTATTATTTTTTATTTTTTCTTATATGTATCCATTTCATGTATTCATAACTATGTTTATACTTATACCTGTTATCTTATAATCGCTTGACAAAATAAATAAATAAATACATACATACATACATAAAATAAGCTGTTTTGTGTACATATTTAAATACAAAGTGCAAGCTAGATCCATTACTACACTGGAAAAATTTGGTTTTCAGATGCTCTGTACTCTTTGTATTTGCATCTTTTTCATATTTCTCAACTTTTACTTCCTCAGAAACAATATGAGACTGGATATAAATGGAGTACCCACCAGGAGTGTTGATATATTACTTCCTCTCTCAGTGACACAAGTATTAAAAGCAGTGGGCTACTCTGTATAATGTAATATAATTCTCTAGTCACCCATCCCTATTCACAGCTTCATACAATTATGTTTATTGTAATTGGCTTCATTTGCTTGGCATGATACTTTAAAAATATATCTATAAACAGAATGAACATTTTCCATAAGAGATAGCTTATTCAGAAGGAACTTGAATTATAATAATTTCTGTTCTCATTTTTGGGATGTGTGCATTCAGAAATGTAACATTAGCTAAATATGTAAGTTCTTAACTTATAAAAGTTAAGGTGCCTGCCCATTACGATTTTAAGTGGTGATGGCTGTTAAATGAGAATGTCTCACCTAATGACCCACAACTTCTGCTCACCCTAATGGAGTTGTAAAACAAATGTGTGGGTCGTTAAGAGGAGCACAAGGTGCCTCAGGGTGGGGGAGGCTCTGGGAGATCTCCCACGCTCCCCTGTGCTTGCTTCTCTTCCCACCCCATAGTCCTTGGGCCTGCTTTCTCCCTACCAGGTCTCTACAAGTTTTCCCCCCTGCATACTGCAGGTCCCTGCAAGCACTCCCCACACTAGCTCCCCAGAGCTAGTGTGACCCAGGTCCCACAGGTACCCACCTCATCAGGTACCTGCAGGGCTTGGGTCTCCTCCCCATCCTTGTCACCCATTGCACATTTATTTTTTGAGGATTCCAGAGCTCCTGAACCTTCTCCCACACTATGCAGACCACATTATGGAAGCAAAAGACACCATTCATCCCTGGGCCATGTGGCAGCCTCCCAGTAGCAGATGTCATTTCAGTGCAACCACAAGAAATTGTGGGCATGCTGAAAATAACAGCCACTTCTGAGAGATAGCCACACAGCCCAGGGATGAGTGGCATGCTCTCCTACCCCAATATGAGGTCTGGACATCACCAAAAGGTCAGTGTGCGATGGGGAAAGGGAGCAGGCCCAAGGCCTGTGGGGACCTGGCAGGATAGATTGGAGAGAGAAAGGTGGGGGCACTTCAGCATTCCTGTAGCTTGTCTTAAGAGCGAGTGACTGGGGTTTGAAATAGGGATCATAAGTAGCTCCTGAGGGCTAGCATCTTTGAATGGCCACCAAATGGCCAGTTTTTAATCAAGGACTCTCTGTAACAAGCTCCTTTAAAAAAAAAAGAAAACGATGAGACAAACCAGATCCTACAAACTTGGGGCAGGCCTAGTGTTTTGTGTATATGTTTGTTTTTTTAAAAGAGAATTGCTCATGCCTCTATTCCTGCATTAGCCCAACTGTTTCACAAAAATGGTTTACTACAAAGATGTTATTTTACTATATAATAAAATAGAATGTGTGTGTGTATCTCTCTGTGTGTATGTGTATGTGTGTGTGTATATATGTGTGTGTATATACAGGGGTGGGCTGCTGGGGGTTTGCAGGGCTTTGGGAGAGCCCCTAGATAAGATTCTGTGCTGTTCAGAAAACCCACAAATCCCATGACTGGCCCCACTCATCCTGCCTCACTCCTCCCAGGAGTCCCCATGCAGCCTGTTTTGGATGCAGGTAAGTGCAGAGCATGCACAGAGGCTCGGGAGGGTGAAAAACAGGCCTCCCAGAAGTTCGGGAAGGCTGGAAATGGGCCCGTTTCCAGCTTTCAGTGAGCCTCCAGAGCCCAGGAAAGCCGGTTTCACCCTCCTGGAGGCTTGAGGATAATCTTAAGATCTTCCATTCAAATAGGAAAACATTTAATTTGATGCTCAAAATCATTGCAATGTAAATGCAATGTTCTTTGAATAAACATTTCTTTTAGTAATGTTATCCAAGATTTAATTAACTGAAAAGACTGTAACTGACATAATTGGCTTAATTATACTACTGACTGAATTTATAATTTATGAGCCAACTAGTAGACTTAAAAAAAGTTGATATTACTACTGAGAAAAAATTTGCAAACTAATAAAGCACCTGGGTTTAAAATTTTTAAATAATACTATTTCTATGATCACATTTTAATATTAAAAGGCTCGTTTTTTTCCTCAAACACTTGAACCACAGAGTAGACAAATGCCCCATATGATTCAATGAATTAGAATGGAGTTGTCCATCCATCATATATATATATATATATATATATATATATATATATATATATGTATGTATGTATGTATGTATGTATGTATGTATGTATGTATGTAT
>BLBF01000083.1:3900162-3985915 GCA_015471245.1 Laticauda colubrina | reverse complement strand
ATGTATGTATGTATGTATGTATGTATGTATGTATGTATGTATGTATGAGAAAGTTTGGTTTTGTGGTTAAGACACCTAACTAAAAACTGGGAAACCATGAATTCTTAGGCATAAAGCCAGCTGAATAACTTTGGGTAATTCACTCTCTTTCAGCCTTAGGTTAGGAATCTTTTCTAAAGATTCTAAAAATCTTGCAAGAAAACTGCAGGGACTAGACCAGGCAGTCCCCAGGAATCAAGGCTGGTTTGAAGGCTCACATGCATGCAAGAACAAAAAAGTAAATTTGATCATAGCACCTAACTGACCTTGTCCATTTCTATGAAAAATGTAAGTAGAGAGGTTCTTGCTTAGTATTTTGGTAGATCACAAGAAAATCCCAGGTCTATAAACAAGACCAGAAAGTTGAAAATCATTCCAGAAGGAAATCTCAAGCTACTTCTATACTACGGTTAAGAAAACAGGGTGGATATATCTGAAGAGTCACCAGGAATTGAGTTTGATTAAAGGGACACTTTAAACATTCTACATGCAAACAATTTTTGCCCCTATCATCTTCACTTTGTTTTCAGTTAGGTTTGCAAAGAAAGTTACCTATTCTTTACCAAGATATAAGTATATTAGAAATGCAAACTTGGTATTAACATTTATAAAAATTTTATCTTGTCTTTTTGATTATTAAAATTATATTTAGCATAAGCTAATAAGTATGCTCATGATAGTCTTTCCTCCAGCAATTCATATGATCAAAAAAATCAAAGCTTCTATCTGCCACATCTTAGTCAAAATGCAAATTTATTGTAGGATTTACTTTTTAAAATACTTTCTCACAATGAATTTTTTTAACATATTCTATGTTCCTTAATCTAAATCAAGAATATATCATCATGTGGAACTGGCTCCAGTGTTTAGTTTGTGTATTGATGGACTTTTTCTTCCAGTATTATGAGACAATTGATTAGAACAATTATTAATTGTTAACTATTTCAATTATTCATTTATTTATTGCTTGACTTCCATCATATACCATACTAAATGCTTCAGCAACCAATTTTCAACTATATAAACTCATGCTATGCATTCCATAATTCAACCCATTCATTTTAGAAGCATTTTCACTAAAATCAATCTCTGGCTGATATAAGGCCAAGCAATACTTCCTACATTTTGTTTACTGAAAATGTTTTGAAGATTACAATCAGAATTCTGCCAAACATTTTTGAGGCACACTCAACAAATAATTTGGCACACTTTCCTTCAACATGGGGTAACAATATCAACATTTTCCAATAATTAAGCTCCAATCCTATCTTCATGCACACATTAAATAAATCAATCAGACCTTCTACAATCAATCAATGCCACTGAACATTTCTCGTTACATCATCTATAACTGCAACTGTACCATTTTGAACCTTGCCTATTTATAATTTCATTTTCTTTTTTCTACAGCTAGTTTATTGCATTCGTTTCATTTTGACTTTCTTTTCAGATAGATCTCAAAAATGCTTTCTTCAGCATTCCCTCACCTGTTTCATCTCAAATTATTATCACTTTCATTTTTTATTCCAGTAAGTCTGCTGAAAGATTTGTTTAGCTCTATTCAAAAGCCCTCTTTTACTTGCATCAAAATTATTCTGCTTCTCAATCATTTGTCATTTTTTTTGTCTTGACATATTATTTATATATTTAAGTCATCTTTATCTTTTTGTAATGTTTTCTATTAAATTTTGCTCACCATTACAGTCTGTTTAACCAAGGAATCCTTGTCATATTTTCCATTAACAAACTCCACATAGTTCTATGGCAATATGAACCATAATTCTTTTAATTCTGTTCCAATCTGTTGATGTATTCCCTTTCATTACATACCCTTTTTCATTCATTTAGCTTTTAATACTTTTCATATGGCACTAATCCTATTTCCACTTTTGTTTTTTGGGTTTTTTTTTACGTTTCTTCATGTCATTTTTTTTCCAAAAGCCACTCTTGACACTATTATAAAATGGTCTATCCAACACTCAAAATGTTTTATCTTCCTTGTCATCATTCAACCTTTTATTACATGCTTTTAAATGCTTTTAAATGTATACTTATCTATTGGTCATTATTGGTCATAACCACCAATTATCCTTCTCAATCATTATTAGGTATGAATGTCACAAACACTTTCTGTACTGTTTCATCTTGTTCCCACTTATTCAGTTATGACATGTAACAAATAAATACTAGATTATTTTAATTTAGAATGTTATATAATTCTTCCCAAAATTTATCTCTGTTTTATTACCATTCATTGAAACCAAATTAGATTCTGACTTTCATACATAAAACATAGAGGACACAATTCATATTTTCTGATATACATTTTATTCATAATTCAAAGTTAAATTTTTATCTTCACTTCTGTGTATGTATTCATCAATTCCTCTCTGCCCATAAACATACTACCTTCAGTTAGATGTGTTACTTTCATCTCCTTTCTCTTAACTTACAGCCTTTCTTTATGAATCCATGTTCTTTTAACATTCATGCGGGCCTTTTATTTGTTTTACAAATTGTAGTCTTCTATATGATGGTCCCAAGATATTTCTGCTGTGCATCAACTTAGGTCAGTCAAGGCCTCCGCATAATGCTTTACAGTTAATATAGAAAATATACAAACTAGGATATCAGCTTTAGTTGTGTCAGTATCTCCTGCAAACAGGAAGGATAATATCAGGAAGTTTTGGAAAATTTGGGGCAAATCTTGTGTATAATCACATGCATGATCCTGCTATGTTCTATGCAAATTAGAATCTCTAATCAAAAGAATATTCTTGCACACTACCTTACTGTTGATTTCACTCCAAAACTAGGACATATATGAAGTATACTGACACATGCTCAGGATACAGTAACACAAGTCAATGAGCCTTGAAGTCTTTTAACTCATATTATCATATTTAATTTGAAGTACAGGTTGTCCTCAACTTACAATAGTTCATTTAGTGACCGTTCAAAGTTACAATGGCACTGAAAAAGTGACTTATGACCATTTTTCACACTTATGACTGTTGCAGCATCCCCATGGTCATGTGATAAATTGAAATGTTTGTCAACTGGTTCATATTTATGATGGTTGCAGTGTCCCAGAGTCATATGATCACGTTTTGAGACCCTCTGATAAGCAAAGTCAATGGGAAAGTCACTTAATAACTTATTACAAACTTAACAACTACAGTGATTCACTTAACAACTGTGGCAAGAAAGGTCAGAAAATGGGCAAAACTCACTTAAAATATGTCTCGATTAACAACAGAAATTTTGGACACAATTATGGTCATAAAACAAGGACTACCTGTATTTTTAGTTTAAGAATCTGGAATATCCTACAGCAGTTGGATTTGCACTCTAAAATATACAATTTACATCCTCGAACTCACTATTCACTTATTTATCAATATATTTAACTGAATTATTTTCATCATGAAGCAACTATATTCTAGGATCATCTCCAAATGTTCTCATCCTACTCTGTTTACACACTGCAGTAAACTAATTCTGTCACCTGGAGCTGCATCTTAGAGGTAGATTTGGGAACATACAAGACCCAAAGGCAAAATTAAGAAAATTAAGATGGTAGATAGCCAGACACCAGTATTTGAAAATCTGTAAGTCATTTGACAAAAAGGAAATTAAAATAAATCACAAATAATAGCATGACGTTTTATTTAACCCTCAATCAAGCAACTTTTTCTTTAAAAGTAAATTCAACTGTTCTCAAGTTTCTTAGGAAGTTTTCACTGAAATTTATATTTTCCTCACACCAAATCTGTCTAACACAAAGTCCTAAAGTTTTTGCTTCTCCTCTTGTTCATTCTTTGATACACTGGTTCAATGCACAATGTTGTTGTTCTTGTCATAATTCCAAGATACATGTGACCACTCCAATATATCTTTAAATTCCTTTCCTCTTTCTTAAGCAAGCCAACCATTTGCTCATCCCATTTTCAAACTTAATCCAACATTTATGCCCCTGCCAAGAACAACATAAAAGGCATATTGAATAGGCTTAGATTTAAGCCCATTTTTGTCAGAGATGAGTCAGAGATGGGAGAGGAGGGGGTGGGGAGGTGTCAAAGCCTTCATTCCTCTAGGGATCAGATGTTACTTGGTGAGGTAGGTGTAGTTGAAGAAAAAAACAATAAACCACTCTACACATCCTCCCTCCTTTCATCACTATGTCATCAAGATCTTTTCTGACATAGTTTCTTCTCTTTTAACATTGTAAGCTATCAATGAGTATGAAATAAAAAATACTGTACGTAACACTAAGACTGTAAATTATCCAAGTTTTGATTCAGTTGAAACACAAGCTGTATACAGCATATTAAACTATGACAGATTCAGTACATGCAAGTTGTCTATATTACACTGGGTTGAACAATTAATTCTATAACTTTCTATATGGCAATATAGTTAGGTGTGTATTTGTATGTGTGTGCTACCATTATCAAAGGGGGTACTAAAACATTTAAAATAACAAATTAAAGTTCAATAAAAATCAAAGATAATGTTGTTCTTGTCATAAAAGTATTAAGCATCTGTTTATCACTTATTTTCCAAATCTAATTGCATAACTTTGTTTTATTATTTCACAGATCTTTAATTTTAAGCATAGCCTTAAAAAAATTAGTTTTCTTATTTTCGCACTGTCAAAACCAGCATGCATTATCCATTTTTTTCAGTTTAAAGCTTTTCATCAGTCATGTTTAAACCTGTTTTTAATTCAGAAGACCTTGCAATATAAACAGTAGGATTCAGTACCACAGTACACCATTACAACCGGAGGTAACAAGGAGAAGCTACTGTCTGAAGGAAGGACTGACATAGTACAGGGCATTGACTCATTGCCTTCCCATCTCTTGTATCCCCAGGGCACCTACCTTACTGTATGTCACTACTGATAAGTTGTTTGAGTGACTGCTGGGGGAGAGATTTACAGAGTTTTGTGACAGTTCAGTCTGATCTTGTTCAATTTGGTCAGGAGCAGGCCCCCACGTGTTTTTGCTGATTGTGTCTAGCTCGGAACCCCCAGGGTCTTTTAAGTTGTTTTCATCTGGTTGCCTGTTCTTCTGTGGAGAGGCGAACGGGTTAAAGTTTCCTTCTACCTTACGATGTGGTTGCGTGTTGAACTCTGTTTCAAAAGATGATAGCTGCTGCGTTACTCCTAAAAGTCCTCCAACTTCCACACTAAGGATCACCCAGATGATATCTATGAAAAAAGATCTTGGATAAGTACATGTTATACCTTATGTATCACTTTACCACATTGATTTTCAAGTTAGCATGTTGCTTATGAACTATGCAATAAACTATGCAATAAAAAAAAAAGCAAGTACAATCTCCCTGACCAAAAACAAACAGGACTCAATTTCCTACATGCTGAAGCCATTACAAAAGATATATATATATATATATTCTGAGAGTTGAAAGTTATATACTGACATCTTCTGGTAAGTGTAATATTTACTCAAGTACTTTTCTAAAACAATACATATAGTGTAAAATCTATTAATAATGTTGTTCTCATATTTCATTTGGAACAACAAAATCTGGGAGTAAATATTAATTTTATACTAAGGAGCAATACAAATAAAATAAGTCAGTTTTATGAATCACAAAAGAACACAACAATGTAAAGTGCTTTTACTCAATAGTTTTCAAAATATATTCATTTCCTTCTACCTGAGTTTTCCATATTTTTCCTCCAAAGGTCACTAGCACTATGCACATTAATAATTTTCCAAAGAAAAGTTAATTTAGTAAAATGTTAATTGTTAATAACAGTAAACAAAAATTGAATGTTGTCATATTATCAATCTGAATATATTTTTGCAGGAGAAAAATATTCTTTATTATTCTGACAGCCAGTTTGATGAACTGGTTAAGGCATCAGGCTAAAAAGAGGGAGATTATGAGTTCTAGTCCCATTTTAGGCATAAAACCAGTTGTGTGATCTTGGGTTTGTCATTTTCTCTCAGCCTTTGGAGTTTCCAAAAACCTTACCAAAGTTTCAAAAAACCTTGTCAAAAAAATTGCAGACATGTCTAGGTAGTCTCCAAGAAACAAATGAACAGAAAAAAAATACTCTAAAAAATGATGTCTATAGAGATTCTCAGTCATCCATGCCATGGTTATCCCAAAGGTGCTTTTTCAAGAAGCAACTGGACTTTCTGGTTTTTCTTTGAAGATGTAAGGGAGCATAGGAGAACAAACCCATCTGCATTTAAAAGACAAAGGCCACTCTTTTGAAGCAAAGTTCACATTTTGGAGAGAGGACTGCTGGTTTGAAAGAAGGGTCAATCAAAGAGGCCATCTATGTCAAAATAGAACAGCCCTCTCTCAACAGAAGGGGAGGGATATGGCATCATCTATCTTCAACATAGTCCTTTCAAGGACTAGGTGACCTTGATGACATAGATAAACCTCCAGATGACCATAATTACTTGCTAAAAGAATGCAAATGACCAGCTATCTGCAAGGAGTATCAATCCTTCCATTCCCCACCATCCAGTCAGAGCTGAAGAAGCTTCTTGGATGAGAAGCAAAATGGGTTGCTTTCTTCAAAGAAATTCCAGAACGTCCAGTTGCCTCTTGAAAAAGCACCTTTTGGTCTAAAAGATGATGAAACATTAAGAGATATGCCATATGGATAAAATCACTCTTACTGAGCCCTTCAACATCCATAAAAAGTTAATTAAGACTCCAAAGCAGATCTGAATATAGTAAAAAACTAAACATCCTTTTTTTATTTCTTTCCTTACAATTTTCAGAAACTCTATTAGGAGTATTCATATTAGCACAGGATGAGTGATTATTACAAAGTTATCTAGGACTCAACAAATACCAAAATGATTGTTCTGCAAATTTATATGTACAAAAAGGGAGCTAACATATTGTAATGGTTAAGATGTACTGCAACTAAGGAAAGCTCTAGTCCACTTTTAACAAAGGAAGTGGTAAGTTTGGGTAAAGCATGTACTTTCAAGCCATCCTATCTCACAGACTGGTATAAAATAATGGCAAAAAATAGGAAGACAAGGGTATGTACAATGGGCAGGATATAAATCAAATAAGGAAGACCGGGTGTTGAAATATGTTAATTTTAGGGGTTATATCAAATAATTATTCAATAGATTTTTTTAAAGGAAACAATGACTTAAAGTTTTCTCCAAAACAACAGCATTTCTATGGAGGAAAAATCATTTTTATTGTAAAAATCATATACTTTTCCTGTTCTTGGAAAAGCAATTGTCGAAAAAGAATCAGTGGATTATCTTTGAAGTGGCTATGGCAAAACAGCATTATAAGCAGAGTAATTTTTGGTGTCGCTTTTGCAACAAAACAGTGTAGAATGTAATTCTGTAAACAATTCCACTTAAATTGTTGCTCCCTTCAATCTGCTTTCTTCATTCATTTTAATAGGTTCTATTTATCAAATTTATATGGCCACCCATCTTATGCAAGGTGACCCTGGGCCATGTACAATATATAATTAAAACATATTATGAAACCATCTGAGCTGTTCCTGTACCTTCTGCATTGAAGGAGAGTTGCCTGCCCTCCTTCAGGAGGCAGTTCTTTTGCGCCATTCACTTAATATCTCATGCAGTTACTTAATGACCACACTGGGAATGATGGGGTTGCAGCTGTTGAGAAGTCAGTATGTGGGTGTTTTGCTTCATGATTGCTTCACTCACCATCCCAATTATGGTTGTAGGTCTACCTGTATTTTCACAGTATAGGTAGACCATTTTAGTAGGATACAATATGTTAAAAAAAAAGGATGTTAACTCTGACGTGTCAATCTCTTACTAAGTATGACTGTAGCTAGTAGAAAATATTAGTTTGACATGAACCAGAAATCTTAGCAGCACTAATACTTCTTAAAACTCTGCTAATAAAAATGATAAATGAGAAAGTAGTACTTACCTCCATAATAAAGTCCTGTAGCAGTGCACATCCGCCACTGTCCTTGATACATTCCTGCAGTACTGGGACTACACATCTGAACGCTGACATCTGTAATCTCCTGGGGTTCCAACGATTGGACCATTACCATGTTCACATGGCCAAACTGATCTCCCCCAACATATTTGAGACAAACTCCTGGTGGCCATGCTTCTGTCCCTATGTTTAGCAAATGTAGCATTAAACCATTTGTCATTTATTACAATCATGAAAAAAATACAAGCATAAGCATCTGATTATACATTTCCCATTACATGTACATCATTTCATTATATAATCAAGGAAAGATTAATAACTGCCAGATAAAAGACAGATCATTTTGTAAAGTTCCATTGTTCAGGATGGAAATGCACCTCTGTCTGACACAAGACTTATTCTTATAAACCCCATTATTATAAACTGAATAAAAACACACCAATATATTGAAAAGGAAAGAATCCTGCTGATACAAGACACAAGACTTCTTTGACATGAAAAGTGTATAACTAAAATTAATTATGTTTAATCAGTTAACTAAAAGTATTAACTTTTATTATATATTAACTAAAAGCTTTGCAAAACCTTAGGGTCAGTTTTCTTGTCATTCAATATCATTTTTAAGGGACAAGTTCACAAATAAAGAATACAGCAGTAGCATCCACTGAACTTGCAATAATATCCATCTGACCTCATCACCTTAAAAATAAATACTTAAACTAAAATTAAGAATAGTTTGATAAACTTGTAAAAATATCCTTAATACATATATTTCAATAACATATGCAACACCAATGGTCTTCAACTTATTGATAATACAAAACAAATGGGGCAGATTTAAAAATACAAAAAAGATAGATACCATACAGGAATCCTAGATAATCAAGATATTAACTTGCTTCGGTTAGTGGAAAAATATATATTTGAATAAATATAGAGAATAGAATAGAATAGAATAGAATAGAATAGAATAGAATAGAATAGAATACTTTATCGCCCAAGTCAAGGAATTTGTCTTGGTGTAAATATTCTCAGTATACATAAAAGAAAAGATACATTCGTCAAAAGTCGAGAATCATAAGGTATGACAATGATAGTCATAGGGTACAATAAGCAATCAATCATACTAGGAAACAATCAATATAAATCGTAAGTACACAAGTGGCAAAGTTACAGTCATACAGTCACAAGTGGGAGGGGACGGGTGATAAGGAATGATCACAAGATTTAATAGTAATAGTAGTGCAGACTTTGTAATAGTTGAACAGGGTTGAGGGAATTATTTGTTTAGCAGAGTGATGGCTTTCAGAAAAAAACTGTTCTTGTGTCTAGTTGTTCTGGTGTGCAATGCTCTATAACGTCGTTTTGAGAGAAGGAGTTTAAACAGTTTATGTCCGGGATGTGAGGAGTCTGTAAATATTTTCACAGCCTTCTTTTTGACTCGTACAGTATATAGGTCCTCAATTGAAGGCAGGTGGGTAGTAATTGTTTTTTCTGTAGTCCTAATTACTCTCTGAAGTCTGTGTCTGTCCTGTAGGGTTGCAGAACCAAACTAGACAGTTATAGAGGTGCAGATGATAGACTCAGTAATTCTTCTGTGGAACTGTATCAGCAGCTCCTTGGGCAGTTTGAGATTCCTGAGTTGGCGCAGAAAGACTATTCTTTGTTGTGTTTTTTTGATTACTTTTTTGATGTTAGGTGTCCATTTTTGGTCATGTGATATAGTAGAACCTAGAAATTTGAAGGTCTCTACTGTTGATACAGTGTTGTCTAGTATTGTAAGAAGTGGTAGTATGGGACAGTTTCTTCTAAAGTCTACCACCATTTCTACGGTTTTGAGTGTGTTCAGTTCCAGATTGTTCCGGTTACACGACAAGGCAGGTTGTATAACCTCTTGTCTGTACGTGGATTCGTTGTCTCGAATGAGACCAATTACTGTTGTGTCATCAGCAAACTTCAATATTTTAACAGATAGATCGTTTGAGATGCAGTCATTTGTATATAGAGAGAAGTGGAGAAAGCACACAGCCTTGGGGGGGCCCTGTTCTGATTGTAAAGGTATCAGATGTGATTCTGCCTAGCTTCCTGTCTGTTAGGAAGCTTATGATCTACTTACAAGTGTGTTCAGGTACCGCTAGTTGGTTTAACTCACTTAGAAGAGTGTCTGTAATGAATAGTATTGAATGCTGAACTGAAGTCTACAAAGAGTAACTTGTTTTGGGTGATATAATTTAGACACAAAAATAAGGGCTAAGTTATAGCACTAAGTTATAAGGGCTGAGTTATAGAAATTTCTGGTAAGGAAAACAATGTGATGTTTTTTACTTAATATGTATATTAAGTTAAATCCTGCAAAATAAGTTATCCATCTATTACTATTATGAAGTATATGTGCTTCGATCTGTGCATGAAACATTCAATACTGCCTGAATAATTTGCACATCTTCAGTAGTTATAGAAGGGTTTGTTTGGCCCATTCAACCCATCTCTTGCTCAGTGTAGGAATTCAGTTTAAAGAATCCATCTATCAGATGGCAGTCCAACTTTCTCTTGAACATATTTAATGAAGAGAAACCCACTACTTCCCCAGGTTTTCCAGAGCCTGCTTTCCTATAAGCCATTTTTATTTATTAAATATCAAAGGAACAAAACTTACAGTCTGGAGAAACACATAGTCCTTTACTGTAGACCAGTCATTTAACAACAGTTTGGAGTTATGATGGCCTCAGATAGTTAAGCACTTCTAGTTGTTGCAAAATGTTGCACTTTCTCTCCCCTCCCCCCACCACATGACTGCATTTTGGAGACTTGGCAACTGGTCACATTTACAACTGGTTGCAGCATCCCATGGTCACATGATCTCAATCTGCAATATTTTTTTGCTAATTTCTAGCAAGTTTTGCTTGTTTCCAGAAAAAGGGCCTATCTGGAGAAGTGTTCGCATTTGTGACCATGTGATTCATTTAACAATCATGATTAAAATAGTTATAAAATCAGGTCTAGTTATGAGGGTGCCTCAATATATGACTGTTACTTTAGAACAGCTACTATAAAGTTAATATTGTATATTATTTAAGGATAACAACATACTTTATTTAAAGTTGGATATGTTTTGTAATACAATTATCTTCTACATTCATGTATATAATAAGCTCATAGATACATAGATTCAGCAGTTCAAGTTATATCCCGTCTGTTAATCCTGGGTTCCCCAACCAGGGTTAGGTAGACAAGCTAAACAGAATGTGCAGCGTTAGTCAGATAGGCACACAGATAAATGAGTGAGCTAAGCTTGTATGTTTATTAACATACAGTAAAAATAACAGATACGCTTGTGCTATCAAGAATATATTTTATTCCAGTATAAGTTTATGGCATAGTCAAATAACAGTCCAATATTCATTTACCATGTAGTCAGTCCATTCAGGGGTATTCATTTAGCAAAGTCCATGTAGAATATCCTATGTCAGTTCACTTACAAAATCAGTCCTTTGTTGTCTCTCCCGTTCGAGCAATGCAGTCTTGATTCCAAGCAGTAATCAGGGATCATCAAAGCCAGAGAGAGAGAGTGAGAGCAAGCCGTAGTCTTGCTACTTTTATATTGTTTTCTTAACCACTCCTTTAATTGCTATTTCACAGTTAAAGCTGCAGACACTTTAACATACACTAACTATGATTCATAGTTATTATTTCACCTAAACCAGTTAGGGTGAACAATGTTATCCCTAACACCGTCACTGCAGTATTTGTCAGCACAGTTATTTCTCTTGCATCAGATCTAATTTTTCTGAGATAATCATATCCCTAAAGGCTAGTACATCTCATTTAATCTCTTCTGAAGTTTCATCATAATATTAACTCCGGGGATTTTTTTATATGTTGTGTATGCTATTCCAGCTTAGTATTTGTGACTTTTTTCAGAGTTTTCTCCATTATAAAGTAAAAAAAACAAAGCAGGAAAATACAATCCAAAAGTATTAACTATACCATACTTAATTTAAGAAAGGAAAAAAATTCTGAACCAAATATTTTTGTTGTTGAAAAAAATATAAATATCAAGGGAATGAAAGGCCCAAAGTAGACATTAACATTAGAATGTGTCAATATTCAAAACACAGGAAGCAATATAATGGCATACGTTTGGAGTTCTCTATTGGGCAATCAAATCGGTCAGTTCTAGAGGAGATCAACCCTGACTGCTCTTTAGAAGGCCAGATCCTGAAGATGAAACTAAATACTTTGGCCACCTAATGAGAAGAAAGAACTCACTGGAGAAGAGCCTAATGTTAGGAATGATTGAGGAAAAAGAAGGGGACAACAGAAAATGAGGTGGCTGGAAAGAGTCACTGAAGCAGTTGGCGTGAGCTTAAATGGATTCTGCGAGATGGTAGAGGACAGGAGGAATGTTGTCCATGGGATCGCGATGGGTTGGACACAACTTCGCGACTAACAACAATAGTTTCCTACTGCATTACAAAATCATGACTACAAAGAGACACTAAGTGTCAGGAAGTCAAAGTAACAGTGAGGGAGCAACATTTACCATTTTGAAAGGGTTCCTCAGATTGGAAGTAGTCATTCTAAGCTGGGGGTGTCAAACTCAATGTCATTGAGGGCCGCATCAGGGTGGTGTTTGACCTCGGGGGACTGGGGGCCATTGACAGCTCAACGTCATTTGTCAAAGCTACGTTTTCAGCTGCAACAGCCTCCTGCTGCCCTCCGCCAGCGAAAATGGAGATCCCTGAGCTCAGTTTTCGCTGGCAGAGGGCTGCAGGAGGCCATCACAGCCGAAAACGGAGCCCAGGAGGACCGCACATGGCACTCCCGAGCTGAATTTTCGCTGGCAGAGGCACTGCAGGTGCCTTCACTGTTTCCAGGGTGGCCCCACAGGCCAGAGCTAAGAACTCCACAGGATGGATTTGACACCCCGAGTTTGATGCCCCCGGTCTAAGCTATCTGAGGAGAATAAAATGAATTCTCCATTCAATATCATAATTACCTAATGGAAGATCATTATACATTTAAGACTATTAGAAAAATGATAAGAAAAAACAGATAATCTTCTATATCCATCTTCTACACATACAAACTCAAGGATGAAAGAAATCCTAAAGATCTTCAACATAGGCATTGTTTGAAACCATGACATCACTATACCAATGATGTAACTTATATAATCATGTGATATCACTTACTCCACAGGAATTTATGCCTTCTATGTAAATATGGTGAATGTTAAATTTATGTATACATTTAAGTGCGTTTGAAGTTTGAAGTTTGTCTGCTATTTGAATTTTCTACAGAAACATAACTTAAAATGTGATCTGTGCTGCATCAAACTTCCCAGCCAAGATAAAGAGAGCCCAATAAATCAAAGCATATTATTTCAACAATATGAGGTCTATTTATATCTATCTATCTGCAGATATTGAGAGCCAATTTAGTGTAGTGCTAAGACCTGAAGCTAAAAACTGAGAGAATGTGAGTTCTAGTAATACCTTAGGCAGAAAACCATCTAATTAATCTTGGGCCAGCTTCTCTTTCAGCCCTAGAAAGGAAGCAATGGCAAACCTTTTCCAATACTTCCCAAGAAAACCACAGGAACATAACATAGTTACAATCAGAGTTGGAAGGGACCTTATAGGTCATCTAGTCCAACCCTCCACCCAAGTGGGAGACCCTACATCATTTCTGACAAATGGCAGTCCAATCTCTTCTTGAAGGTCTCAAGTGATGGTGCTCCCACAACTTCTGAGGGCAAGCTGTTCCATTGGTTGATTGTTCTCACTGTCAGAAAGTTTCTCCTTATTTCCAAGTTAAATCTCTCCTTGTTCAGTTTCCATCCATCTTGTCTGGCTTACAGGAGCTTTAGACAATAGCTTGACCCCTTCCTCCATGTAGCAGTCCCTCAAATATTGGAAAACTACTATCATGTCTCCCCTGGTCCTTCTCTTTACTAGACTAGCCAAGCCCAGTTCCTGCAAGTGTTCGCTGTATGTTTTAGCCTCCAGTCCCCTAATCATCCTGGTTGCTCTTCTCTGTACTATTTCTAGAGTCTCCAGATCTTTTTTATAATGTGGTGACCAAAACTGGATGCAGTACTCTAGGTGTGGTCTTACTAAGGCTTTATAGAGTGGTATTAGTACTTCCCTTGATCTTGATTGTATTCCTCTGTTAATACAATTTAGGATTGCATTAGCTTTTTTGGCTGCTGCTGCACACTGCTGGCTCATATTTAGCTGGTTGTCCACTAAGACTCCAAGATCCCTCTCACAGTTACTGCTATTGAGCCTGGTTTCACCCAGTCTATAAGTGTACTTTTGGTTTTTCTTTCCTAAGTGTAGGACTTTACTTTTCTCTACAATGAATTTCATTTTGTTAGATATGGCCCAGTGTTCTAGTCTGTCAAGATCCATGTGGATCTTGAGCCTATCTTCTTGGGTGTTAGCTATCTCTGCCAGCTTAGTATCATCTGTAAATTTGATAAGTTCCCCTTCTATTCCCTCATCTAAGTTGTTAATGAAGACATTGAAGAGTACTGGTCCTAAGACGGAACCTTGTGGCACCTCACTGCTTACTTCCCTCCATGTAGACTTAGACCCATTAAGGACTACACGTTGAGTACAGTTTGCCAGCCAGTTGCAAGTTCATCTAGTGGTGGTGCTATCTATTTCACTTTTTTCTAGCTTACTAAGAAGTAGGTTGTGGTCTACTCTGTTGAATGCCCTGCTGAAATCTAAACATATTATGTCCACAGTATTTTGCTGTGTACAGATCAAAGCAGAGAAGAGGACAACACAACATAACAACATAAATAAATATGCAAGTATAAGACAAAACCTTCCTCCAACTTCAACAGGAATTATTTAGCCAACCCCTTCCTTTCATCCTTTCTTTTGAGAAAAGAACTTAGGCACAGGTACAAGTGTCCAGAAGTATTGATTAGTTAAACATTATATTTCTAGAAAAAAATATAAGAAAGCTAGATCAACACAAACATAGAGAAGAGACCTTCAGAAATCACCTGTGTTTTGTATTCTCCACGTTTTTGTAAACTGGGTATCTGGCGGAATGGATTCTCCTTCTCCTATAGTCACATCTTCTACAAAGAACATGGAGGGCACATTGATGTTTGGACTTTCAAAATCATAATATGCTCCAATGGCTGCCTGTAGATTCCTATAAAAACAAAAGAAGATTTTCAACCACAGAATAGTAAATTGGGTAAATACCCAATTTAAATTGTAGAATTGCTACCTATTTGCAAGTTATTTTATATAGCTAGATATATACCCTATTTTTGTGCTCTTCTCTATCTGCTATATAAACATATCTACAATTTTACAGATACCGAGCTTAAATAGCATGAATGTCAAATGCAGGCTAACTAGCATCATGCTGTCCTACTCTTTACATATGTACACATAAATAGAAATCTATGAAAAAAAATCTGTTATTCTCCTAGAGCATAATAGAATTGTGCCTAGATGCAAAATTGATTGACAAGGCTTTTTATAAATTAAATCTAGATTTTAAATCAAAGTTAACAGGGGGTAATTGTGACTTTTGTTCAAATTATAAGTTATAAATTATAAAACAAATTATAGATGGCAAAATATACAAAGGCAGTTGTGGTGAGTTAACTATGAATCATTCAGAAAAACACTGAAAACAAATCATTCTAGATAAAGACTTGCTTTGAATGTTTGAAGAAAACATATCTTGGGTTGTCTCTCAGTTCCTATACTTGCCACCAATCAAGGAACATTCAATGAGAGTCTGTGCTTTTGATTAAGGTATCGGCTGAATAGAGTGGCAATCTGGAATTCTGAATAATTTTGTTTGTAAATTATTTGTTATAATTTTCTTCTACATGCAGCTTGTATTTCGTAAAAGATAAATTTTGAAGTAAAAGCAGGTGAAATGCGATATTTAGCACTACTCTTCAAATTCATGTGGAATTTAGTAATATGATGCCCAAGCATCTTTATGATTAATAATGCTTATTATATACATCATGCTGAATACTATTTACAATTGTAATGCTTTATTAAAATATATGACTAAATTATATTTCTGAATATTTAGGAATTTAAAGCATAAGTTCTAACATAAAACAAATTGTTCTTGCTGATTCTTTGAAATTGAAATCACTAGAACCAAAGGGTCTGATAGTTAAATAGGAATAACATTATTATTAATATATAGACCTCAAAAAGATTTTCATAAATAAATAAATTTCAGAAATATCCTTTATTTTATCTGTTATGCAATCTATATATGTAATCATATTATTTTTAATATCACAAAGACTAATCTTTTAAACTACTACTTTAACAATAAGGCAATTGAATACTTATTAAATGTTTTAAATGTTGTGCAATAGAAATATTCATAATATTAATATCAGGAATAACAAATTCCAGAGTATAAAAGGGCTGAAATCCTAGTAATATGGAATAACAGTCTGGAAGAATTAACTTAATATTCTTTAGAACATTCTTTCCCAGAGATAAAATTCCTAATGTGCATTATGCATCATATATTTATTAAGTTCATTTGAGATCAAGGGAATAAATTTAATATTCTTTAACAGGACCTTATATGGCTGACAACATAATAATCAAGCTGGCTATTCCAAAATTCACATAAATGTCAATGTCACAGTTATTAGCAGACCTGTCCACCATGAATTTATCCAATCATCTTTTAAAGCCATCAAATTGTAGTAATCACCATGTCTTATAGTAATGAATTCTAAGAATTTAATACATGCTGTATGAAGAAATGCTTTCTTTTTCTGTTAAAAGTCTCCTTCTAATCAAATTCCATTTATACTCCCTTAGCCTAATGTTTTGCGAGGGAAAATTGTCTCTCTATTCATTTTCTCCATGCCATACACAATTTTATATATTTACGTATCTATTCCTTTGCCTTTTTCCAAAGTAGAATACTAAGTGTTCTTCCTTTTTCTTTATAACTTCAGTCTTCTGCACTTTTTCCAGATTTGTTATATTCCTTTTGGGGTCTTGATGGGAAAGAATAGGATGCAACTCAACCTCACCAAGACTGAGGGGTTATTGGTTTTATGTGCACTAGATCAAGAAGTTGGAGCGTTTCCATTTTTGTTACTGAATTGGATGGTGCTACCCTGTTCTGACTTGGTGTGAAACCTGGGGGTTCTCTTGACTTGTAGCTCCTGCTTAAAGAATGAGTAGCTATTGAGGCCAGAGAGGCCTTTGCATAACTAGATTCTTGGCACTTGACATGTCTGTTCCTGGACTAGAGGCCTGCTCATGGTCATCAAACCTTAAACACCTACCAATTGAACCACTGCAATGTAATCTCAATAGGACTACCCTTGAACACCATTTGGAAGCTCCAGTTGATCAATAATGTAATAATACAGGTAGTTATGAGTGATGATACCGCTAGTCCATGAGCTGCACTGGCTCCCAATAGGTGTGATTAAAGTACTGGTTATCACTTTTATAGCTCTACAAGCAAAGGACTGGGTTACTTGAGGGGCCGCATTCTCCATCCCCACACATTCCCACCATGAGGATATACTCCAGATTCTTTCATTTAAAACTTGTCATTTTATGGAACCTAACAAACATGCTTTTTCTGTGGTTGCCCTATTTTCTGAAACTATTCTTCTCCTATGCCAGGCCTCAACTCTAATCCCTTTAGAAAAGCTGTTAAGACTTAACTATTTCCCCATATTTCCCCAAGTGGCCAGTTGGCTGGGGTCCCCTTTTTATTGTTTTATCATGATGTTTGGTTGCCATTTTTATACTTTGTATTATAGATTGTAGATTAAATATGTTTTAATATTATGTGGTTGCTGGGTTTTGGGAGGGGTTATTGTTTGTTTTGTATTGTTTTATTTTGTTGTATGCTGGCCAGAGTTGCATTTTTTTTGATGCGCAGCCCTATAAATCTAATTAGTAATAAAGAAAGTATTACAAAGGTGGATAAATCATTAATATGCATAAAGGTATTGCAATGCTGGCATATTTTTTTTCAAACCTTTTCTTAATTATCCTAACACAAAAATTGTTTTCTTTCATAGCTGTCACACATTGAGTTGACATTCTTGCTGAGTTCTCACTGTGAACACAAAATCCATTTCTTGTATACTTATACGCAACTCAGAATCCATCACTGCAGATATGAAGTGTCTATGTTACAGTGTTGCTCACTTTACACCTACTTAATCTGTACCACATTTGTTGTTTGCATTATGTTTCATCTAATTTTACCACCCGCATAGTTTAGTACTACCTATAAATTTGATCAGCTTATTGTTTACTAAGCCATGATCAATTCTGATTTGCTCCAAGTTTTGAAGTAACCAGAAACAGTCTGATGTAGCAATTAAACTAAAAAATAGGAAACTGAGTTTTAGTCCTGCCGTAGGCACAAAACCAGCTGGGTGGCCTTGGACCAGTCACTTTCTTTCAATCTAGAAAAAAGGCAATGGCAAACAGTTTCTGAAAAGCCTTGCCAAGAAAACTGCAGGAATTTGCTCAAGTAGCCTCCACAACTGAACACAATTGAATGGAAGAAAAAATAATGAAGTAACCAAGCAAGATATCAAACTCAATATATTTGTGAAATTAGGTAATTAATGAATCTGCCTCATATAGAAAATAAAATATATTATCTGCATAGAGCAGAAGGTTATATTGAACTTCTCCTCTTAAATGTTTTCAAAATTTCTCATGACACAAGCAAAAAGTTCAAAAGGCAGATTAGAAAGTAAAGGAGAAAGACAGCATCATTTACATACACCGAGGCAAAAAATATAAGATATCATATGTTTTATGGGATTAAATAAAATTTATATCAATATGTACTACAACATTTTGACACAAAATATATAACTTACACAGTATTTTGCACAGAATATAATGTAGATTATATGAACAAAAAGTTCAGTCATCTTATTTCATAATCACTTTTGGATATAACTAATTTACAACTAAAGAAAAGTTGGTAGGGTAACTCTGGGCCAGTCACTGTCTCTCAGTCCAGTACACCTCAAAGATTGCTATTGTAGGGAAAAGAGGAGGAGGAAGAAGCATTATGTATGTTCACTGCCTTGAATTATTTTCAAAATAATAAAGGCAGGCTAAAAATCTAATAAATAAAGAGAAAGATATTCAGAGTAAGAGGATAGGAGTCGAGGTCAGTGACGGTGAACCTTTTTGTTGTGGTGTGCCGAAAGCGCATGCATCCAATAGCGCGCATGTGCCGGCACCCACAATGCAATGCGCCTGCTCCCCTATGCATGCAACAACACCCCCCTGCTACCCCTTTAACAGTATTGAGCATGTGCGCACCTCCAAGCTGATTTTTGGCCCATTTGAGGCCATTTTCATCTTCCTGGGGACTCGAGGGAAGCCTTTGCAGCCTTTGGAGGCTGAAAAACGAGCTGAAAATCAGCTGGGAGGTACACGTATGCGTAGTGCATGAAAGTTTGGCTGGGACTTGTGTGCCTGCACAAATGGCTCTGCATGGCATCTTTGGCACACATGCCATAGGTTCATCATCATGGGTCTAGGAGATTTATCATTTTTTCTGGATTATGAACCAATAAAGATAAAATATTTTAAATTTAAAAACTTAAGAATTTCTAGCAAAAAGCTTAACAAGGAGTTGTTGTAAGAAAGTTTAAAATGGATTCCGGGACAGTTATTTTTTGAATACATTGGAAATAAATTAGACAAATGAACCAAATATTTCAGACATTCATGGGAATTTTTTTTTATTATCAAAGAGTACAGGTAATTGGTAGATTTTACCAAACAAATGTTATACATACTGTGAGCCGGACTGTGATGTTGACCGTAACTATGGAAATGTGAATTGTGATGCTGACTATAACTTCAGAATGCCATTAGAAACTAAAGTATTAAGGAAGACAACAAAAAAGAAAAAGATGGAGAGATTTGGTACTACTCACAATGGAAGAATATTTAGTGAAAAATATGCAACTTGTTGAGATGGCCAAATTGATTCCTTTGATCAGAGAAAATATCTGCCTTTACTGCTGACTGGAAACCTCTTTAGACTTGTGTGAGACAGAAAAAAATGGAACATATGATTTATGGTTTTAATGATTAGAAACAATTAATGATAGGAAAAAAGATGTACATTGCTCAAAAAAATAAAGGGAACACAAAAATAAGATGTCCTAGATCTGAATGAATGAAATATTCTTATTAAATACTTTGTTCATTACATAGTTGAATGTGCTGACAACAAAATCACACAAAAATTTTCAATGGAAATCAAATTTAGCAACCCATGGAGGTCTGGATTTGGAGTTGCACTCAAAATTAAAGTGGAAAAAAACACTACAGGCTGATCCAACTTTGATGTAATGTCCTTAAAACAAGTCAAAATGAGGCTCAGTAGTGTGTGTGGCCTCCATGTGCCTGTATGACCTCCCTACAATGCCTGGACATGCTCCTGATGAGGTGGTGGATTGTCTCCTAAGGGATCTCCTCAGACACCTGGACGAAAGCATCCCCCAACTCCTGGACAGTCTGTGGTGCAATGTGGCGTTGGTGGATGGAGCAAAACATGATGTCCCAGATGTGCTCAATTGGATTCAGGTTTGGGGAACGGGCGGGCCAGTCAATGCCTTCGTCTTGCAGGAACTGCTGACACACTCCAGCCACATGAGGTCTAGCATTGTCATGCATTAGGAGGAACCCAGGGCCAACCACACCAGCATATGGTCTCACAAGGGATTTGAGGATCTCATCTCGGTACCTAATGGCAGTCAGGCTACCTTTGGCGAGCACATGGAGGGCTGTGCGGCCCCCTAAAGAAATGCCACTCCACACCATTACTGACCCACTGCCAAACCGGTCATGCTGGAAGATGTTGCAGGCAGCAGAACGTTCTCCACGGCATCTCTAGACTCTGTCACATGTGCTCAGTGTGAACCTGCTTTCATCTGTTAAGAACACAGGGCACCAGTGGTGAATTTGCCAATCTTGGTGTTCTCTGGCAAATGCCAAACGTCCTGCACAGTGTTGGGCTGTAAGCACAACCCCCACCTGTGGACGTCGGGCCCTCATACCACCCTCATTGAGTCTGTTTCTGACCATTTGAGCAGCCACATGCACATTTGTGGCCCGCTGGAGGTCATTTTGCAGGGCTCTGGCAGTGCTCCTCCTGTCCCTCCTTGCACAAAGGCGGAGGTAGTGGTCCTGATACTAGGTTGTTGTCCTCCTACATCCTCCTCCATGTCTCCTGATACACTGGCCTGTTTCCTGGAACCGCCTCCATGCTCTAGACACTATGCTGATAGATACAGCAAACCTTCTTGCCACAGCTCGCATTGATGTGCCTTCCTGGATGAGCTGCATTAACTGAGCCACTTGTGCGGGTTGTAGACTCCGTCTCATGCTACCACTAGAGTGAAAGCACCGCCAGCATTCAAAAGGGACCAAACCACCAGCTAGAAAGCATAGGAACTGAGAAGTGGTCTGTGGTCACCACCTGTAGAACCACTCCTTTACTGGGGATGTCTTGCGAACTGCCTATGCTTTCCACCTGTTGTCTCTTCCATTTGCACAACAGCATGTGAAATTGATTGTCAATCAATGTTGCTACCTAAGTGGACAGTTTGATTTCACAGTGTGATTGGAGTTGCATTGTGTTGTTTAAGTGTTCCCTTTATTTTTTTGAGCAATGTATGTTGTAACCATAGAGCTAGGATTAAATTTGTAACTGCACTTATAACTTCTGTAAAGAAGATTGGAAGCTATGTATCTGCTTTTTCCATTGCTTTTGCACTTTTAGATGTTTGAGTTCTTTCCTTCTGACTTTATATTCATTTTTATTTTCTTTCTTTTATTTTTTTAATATAAATAGATTGGAGACTGGAATGACACCAGTCAAAGTAAGATTCAGTGTACCGATTTGATCTTTTCCCAGATTTGTCACAAATTAAAGATTCAATACTGCACTCTTTAAAAACAAATTGTACACTTTGCTCCCCTCCCCAATATCAATGCTTGTACAATGTCATGAACATTCTGTTTTGGCAACAACTTCTCCAATTCCCATTTAGCAGGAATCAAAGATCTATGCTACCCAGGAAAAAAATACAGCTAATCCTTGAGGTACAACAGGCCATTTAACAAAGGTTTTAAATTATAACCAACTCACCAAAAGCTACTTATGTCCCCACTTAAAAATTATGACGAGTGCAGCAGGTCCATGGTCATTTGCCCTTGCAGCCCACCACAAGGTTGCTGTAGCTCACTCCTGCTTCTCTCCCCACCACACACCCCACGGAAGCCTATACCAGCCACAGAAGCTTGCTAGATAACATTGGGCCAGTCATTTTCTGTCACCCCAAACTATCACACTATGAGGGTATGAAGAAAAATACCTGGTACTATATATGTTGTCTTGAGGTCATTACAAAAGTTAAACTATAAATGTAATAAACGAATAAAAGAATACACATACAGAAACATATTTTGAGGAACAAAAGAATTGAAAGCACTTAAATGGAAGATTTTCAGGGAACACTGTAAGAAATTGAACAAACACCTTGCGAGAAGGCAAAAGCTATCTTCCTCAGTACTGTTGTCCAAGAAGTTGCATGGACATGTCCATGAAGTCATCAGGTGATAGACCTCCACTCGGGGACTTTATTTTTTGGTGTAGAATATAATCAGACTATACTGGCAATTTATCTCTCACGTTATAAAACTTTGAATAGCAATCAAAGAACAATTTAAACAATCTCTATGGATAAAGCTAATAGTCAATGGATTATTACCTAACAGAGAACATTCATTCAATGCCTCTCTTCCATTTTAGATACTTTGTTCTCAACAACTCAATAGGTATGTTTTTCCCCCTCACCCTTTGCTTAAGCTATCTTGTTGTTCTGCAAGGGGGGATGGGAGAGAGAGGAAAAGAGAAAAATCCAAGCAGTGTCCTGGGCTTGAACACCATCACCACCCACTTACAGAAAAATAAGCAGGCACACAATGGGGAATACACATTGAAAGGAAGGTGATAGTATTGGCACCTCTGACCATGGTGGGAGTTGCAAGCATACTACCCAAATAGTCTGAAGTATTCCCCATTGTGCACCTGCGTACTCTCTTGTACATCTCTTCGCCTCCAATCTCTCCACTCTGCAAAGGGGAAAAAAAGAAAAACAGTAGGTCAATCACAAGACAATATATACTAGTGGCAATCGCATGACAGAGGGACATGGTGAAACAAATGTGAGCCTTGGTTGCTAAAGTCAGCACCATAGTAAGTTTAAACCATCACTAAACAAGGCAGTCAGTAAGTGAAGTCTACCTGTAGTTCTATTTCAGCTCTTACCACAAAATTCTGGAGATTATCTCCCATTCCTCCCTCCATTATATTGTAATGGTTGCTTCCACATCCCTGCTTCTCACTAAGGCATATAATCTTCACCTTGAGTTGTTAAGGGGATGGTTCTTTCTGCAGCTCTTAAAAGTGATGACTGGCTAGTTCTGCTTTTATTCTGTTTTTTATACATTTATAAGCAAACCCTGTACTGAATAAAACACTGAATAAATATAACCAGACCATCAAGACTTAAACTTGTCATTAATCTCTTTTAAAACATGATGTGAAAAATATTATTTTTAGATTGCAAAATGATATAATTAGATGCCATTGCAGTCAATCATCTGGGTAGTCAACTGCATTAAATAAACTATCAATATTTTTTCAAGAAAGAGAGGATTATATTCTAAACTGCTGGCTCAGTCAAATGCTATGGGATAGATCCCCAAGTTGACAATTACTAAGTGAAGATAAATACTTTACTGGTGGCTTGTTGCTTCTCTTTATTGCATGGTTTAAGAGGATAATAGATAAATCAATATATCAAGTAAGATTTATTCTAACTTACAATCAGATGAATGAAGCAACACCTGTTAAAATCAGTCAGTTAATTTCCTTCATTTAAACACATTACTTCAATTGTAATAAAAGACAAAATTGATTAGTAAAAACAATGAAGGCCACAGGATTACATTTGGAGTATTTCTCCAACAATTGCCATGACATCTTGCTTCAAAATCCAGAAATATTACAAAATGCATAAAAATGCATGAAGAAAACTGCATATTTACAGAGAATCAAAGCTTACAATATACATTAGAAAAGCATTTTTAATTGCTTCTTCAAATTAAAGAAAAAAACACACCTTCCAATGTTATTATTTTCAATCTTGTAAACATACTTCAAAGGGGAAAGGGCTATTTATGCATCAAGGCTGATTGCCAATTCTCTTCCCTTCCATGTGTCATATTTCATCACCCAGCATTGCTACTTGGAATGGTTTCAGTATCTGTTCCAGCTAATATGTAACTGAGGCTAAAACAAATTGAAAAACAAACTATATTTTCAACTAAGCATTTTTCCTAAACCAAACTGCAATGAAAACATTTTTTAAAAAATTATACAATTTGTTCAGAAAAAGTTGATGTCAATCTGAAGAGATAACAGATTACAACAAGGAGGATGAAAAAAACATGAGCAGTCATGATGACAAAGCACATATTTAACTGAAGTTCAACTGAACAAGTGCTCTTTGCCACAAAGCTGAACAAAAAACCAACCAGAGTGTACAGTGTAATTATGCTGCAGCAAAACACAGATGTTTTAAGTTATGAGATGATTACAGAACCAGTAACAAAGCAGACATTGAAATTGCAGTCTATTTCATCAAGTCTTCCAGGTATATATTTAAATCATAGCATGTTGAACTCTAGGAAATAATGAACTAAGAAGAAATGCTTCACCTCTCTGCATTACTCTTACCATCAAATGTAAATGGCAAATGTTGCTTTAAAAAAGTCTCTACCTGGAAAAAGATTTATTGAAGTGTGCTTAAGATGGTATGTCTTTATGAACATATTTATAATCTCATAAATACATGCAAAGAAGTTTGTTTGTAAGACATTTTCACAACTTACAATTGTGAAGGAGCTGATAATTATGAAATGAGGTTTATCTAATTAATGTACTCCCGTGAAAGGAAACAGATTTTTTCCTTCTGTTCCAAGGGGCCTTATACACAGAGGTATCCCATGACTTATAATCACAACTGGACTTAAAATTTTGGTCCTAATTAATTGAAATCATTAAGTGAAGCACCGACATGACCATCTTGCTCAATGACCACAATCCCAGCCACTACATTGATAATGCAAAAGAGCTACCTGCCAAAAGAGGGCACTCAACTCCCATTCATGCACACAAAGGGTCATGAGAAACAAAGTTTGGAACTCAAGGAGTCCTTTTTCCAGGCAATTTCAGGTCGTACTCTGCTCTCTGTGTGTAGAAGGGATCCCACATTGCTTGATCCCAAGCACTTGAGCCTCCTTTCTCTGTCCCAGCATGCCAGTTCTCCTTTACTCTCTGTGTTGGCCTTTCTAGCCTTTAGAAATACTGTATTCACTAGCTTTCTGGCTAGAAAATTAGTAAATGCTATTCTTCTGAAGGGTAGAAAGGCTTTTTCCAACCAGCACCTTTGAGAATGGCAAGGCTGCTTGGTAGAGAGATTCTATCCCACATGGGCAAAATAAATCTGACATGCAGCCCTTCCACTCTCAAAGGCATTGGCTGAAAAAAACCATGACAAAGTTAAATAGGATTTTAGGATGGGGCGTTTGGAGCCAGCATGGCTTGTCCTAAAATCCCCCTGGGCTTTTGTCATAGAGTTTTCACCCAGCATTTTTGAGAGCAGAAAGGCCATTTTTGAGGCACCGTTTATGAGGCAAAATCAATCTAGCAGTCCTTCCGCTCCCTAAAAGACTGGCTGAAAAAGGTTAATACCATAATGGGTCCTGATGGACCATTTTTAGCCATCCCCCAGGAACCAGAAGGAGTCCTGCAACAACAGCTTGCAATCTTCCTTGCCTGCTTCCCTGTTGACTTTCAGAGGAAGCTGACAGGGAAGATTGCAAATGGCAATCACACGATCCTGAGGACCCTGACATCCCATTGTGAATTCAAATGGGTTGCCAACAGCCCAGATTGCTATATAGGACTGTAGGATGCTGCAACTTTCATAACTTCAGGCATTGGTTCATGGCCCTTAATACAGCACCTTTGTAATTTTGGTTACTGAGCACAATTCAGTAATACGGGCATTAAGGGAGGATTACCTGTATAATACGAGCTTCTTCATATGACTAAGTTCACATGTTTCTATACAATGGTGACTCAAGTAGAATAAGTCTTTCCATATAAATTACTTATAAAAGATGCCATGGTCAAATAGCTTCAATAATAATAATAACAACAACAATAATAATATCATAATCAATAGCGTAAAACAATAACTGAATATGTACTAGTAATCCTTATTATCATAATAGATCTTGCCTATCACGGTCATAACTCATGATAGTCATAATACAAGTTGGCCATATGATGTTATGACCTTTTTGCAAAAGTCTTTAAGGGAATCACCACAATCATTAAGGAACTGAATCTATGGTCATAAAGCAAACACTGCAACCATTATGCAAACCAACAGTTTGCTGTGAGCAAGGTTTTGCCAAAAATCAGAAGTAAATGCCATTTTCTGGCAAAACTATTGTAGAATATGGTCATGACTGCAGACAGCCATAAACGCAGCCTGGTTGCTGAGTGCTCGAAGTGCAGTCATGTAACCACGAGATGAAGGAAAATACAGCTTTCATGTATCTGTTACTATAGCTTCTATCAATGTAGTTCTAGTCTAAACTTTGGGAATCTGTTTCTTGACCTGGATTGCCTCAAATGGCTGACACAAATCTAGTGCTTATCTTCTCTTTGACCTACTGGCAAGAAGATTTATCTATCTTGTCCATCATATTTCAACTGAATATATTATATATTGGAATATGTTATTTCTCCCTTATCATAAAAAGTTGTTATACATTTTAATGACTGCATCTGGGACCAGCAGCTCTCTTATTAAGCCAAACAGTAACTAAATGGGTAACCATATCACATAACTGGAACTGTGCTTTCCTTTTCCCCATCCCTCATGTTTTTGATTGCTTCCCCTACTACTGGAATAATTAGCAAGAAGGAAAGTAATGTTTGTATTTACATTCATTGGAGAGGAAGGGATTATAAGAGAGTAAGCAGGCACACAATAGCCCAGTGTAAGCAGGCATACATTGGGCCATTTGCTTTGCATGCTTGTGGCTCCTTCTCCTCCAGCACCATCTCACTGTGTGCCTGCTTACTCTTTTATAATTTCACTTCTCCCCATACCACCACATTCCTTTCAGTGTGCATTCCCCATTGAGTGATTGCTTACTTTTTTGTAATCCCTTCCTCTCCATACTCTCCACTCACAATAGCCTGGAAAGTTATTTATGATCTATCCTTGAAGTTACAACCAGTGCGCTGCCCCCATGGCCATGTCATTGCAATTCAACTGCTTGGCAACTGTCTTACATTTATGACCGGCTGTGCATTCTTTAGTCCCATGATTGCAATCTGCAACTGTTTCAGCAAGTTTCCAATGAACAATGTTGGAAACTTAATTGGGGAAGCAGGATTAGCATGTGATTTGTTTAATTTATGTAAACCACCTGGAGTTGAATGGCCATATAAATTTTCTTAATAAATAACTACCATATGAGTCACTAAATGATCACTGTGATTCACTTAAGAACCATGGTAAAAATTGTCATAAAAGTCAGGTCCAATCATATGATGACTCACTTAATGACCATACCATACCATTTAGCAACCAAAATTCTGGTTCCAACTGTAGTCATAACTTGACGATTACATATAATCAGCATCTGGATTCAAAGGTAATACATTTCTTTTTCTAAGAAAGCCTACCTCCTCTAAAGGGACAATCATTCCTGAAGAATCTGACTAGAATGACATTGCACTGTAGTAACTATGTGTGAACCTTAAAATGCTGAAGAAAATTGTTATAAAACTTTGATGCATATGTGATTCTTGCCTAAGAATTTGTTCACTGTCTTTCATGTAATCTATGTAAGGAGAAGACAAGGAGTACAGTTGTGCTACTTCTTCTTGATCATTCAGTGGCTTCCAATACTAATGACCACTGTATTATTCTGGACAGGCTCTCAAAATAGATGGCCTGAATTACAAAGAGCTGGACTATTAGCTAGCTCTTCGTTCCACAGTGGTCACTGGCTACCATTTTGACATTTCTTCCCTGATAGGCTCCTGTTTATGAAGAATTAAGATCACCATCTAGAAGGGGTCACTGATCCAGATTTGTAACCAATTTTACCTGTTAAGACTGGTTACCGTATTTAGCTGCAACTATTCCTAAACAGAGAAATCTGGCTAATATTAACCAACTCTGGAATATTAACCAGCTCTGGAAACTTCTATGGTAAAAATTGTATTAATCCCTATTGAGCTCTTTAAAACTGGCTTGTATACTCAAACACAATTCAAAATATAAATCTAAAATGGCTCGGAACCTAGATTCTGTGTGTTATTATAAATCTCCATGTATCATTGCCAGCTCAGACTGTGACAAGGAAACCAACAGCAAGCAATCAGTTCCAGAGTTGCTGGGCAAACTGCTGCCTGAGCAGATGCAGACAGAGGCAATGCTGCCCAATAACTAGGTCTGTCTCCTGCCAGTCTTAGAAGTTGAGGAGCCTCAGCTGTTTCCCTGTATGCAATGGCTTGCCATATAGAGAGCTGGGCAGAACAAAGGCACTCTGCAAATCTCCTTGCTCAAGCCCCTCTATTGGCAATAACTATTTTTTATCCTAAACTCAACATATCTTGCCTCCTAACTTGAAATCTTATGACTGATTCTGGACCTGGTCCAGCTGAAAACTCTGCTATGACATTTGGGCCTTTGAACTTTGCCTGACATCTCATATCTACTGTTTTGGATTTGGACTAGCTCAAGGCAAGCTTGGTGGGATAATGGGGATGTGATTTCTTATGTATGCACACGCACATTTGCACACACCTTTCCTTTGCTATTTATTTCCTTGAAAATCTCGTAAAGTTTGCAAATTCCTCAGTGCGTTTATGAGTGTGTAGCCTGAAACAGAACATTATGGAAATTTAACAGCAGTATAGAAATGTTTTAAAGGTAAAAGTTTCCCCTATCCAGTCATGTGCAACACTCATCTCCATTTCTTAGCTGAGGGAGCCAGCATTGTCCAAAGGTAACAGTATTTCCATGATCACGTGGCCAACATGACTGTGGTGCATGGAATGCCAAAGGTGCACGGAATGCTGTTACCTTCCCACTGAGGTGGTACCTATTTATCTACTCTCATTTGCATGCTTTCAAACTGCTAGGTTGGCCGGAGCTGGAGCAAGTAATAGGAGCTCACCCCTGTTGCATGGCATTGGATCTCAAACCTAGGTGTCAGCTTTCCAGCTGACAAGCTTAGAGTTTTAGATAATCTATTACACCCATTCGTCATTTAGCAACAACCTCAGTTAGCAACCACTCACAAATATAGCAATAAGGAAAATAAAATCATTTTATTTTCACATATGTATTTACAACTAAATTTTGTGCACTTGACAACATTGCATGCTGAAGTGACAGTTATGCTGGTGTAGTTACATGAAAAAAGCTGTTTGAATGAATTGGCAATAACCAGTAATCTCCTTCAGCCATGTGTACACTGAGTGATCATTTCACTTAATGAACTTCTCTTTGGAAAGGAACTTAGTTGCTTAACCAAGTGGGACAATAGGTGTAATTAAACACGTTTTGCTATATCAGTCAGAAAATGTATTATACTGATACTTTAATAGTAATAGGAAATTATTTACTTCTCTTAGGTAAACATAATAAAGCTACTGAGTTACTTAGCTATCTCCTGGGTAAGAAAAAATGCATAGCTGTTGGGACACAAAACTATGATGACAATACAATCAGCCACTTTAAAAAGAATTATGGACTACAGATAGTCATTTAATGATCCTGATTGTGACTGGCAGTACCATCAATGAGTGATGTGGTCATTAAGTGAAACATGTGATCATGCTGATTTTTGCCAGTACCACTGTGATCATTAAATGAATCATTCAAGTTTATTAAGCACATCATAGTGGCTGTGACTTGCAATTTACTGCCAGCTTGTTTTCCAGCTATTTTACTTGTGGAAGCTAGCTGTGAAGCTCACAAATGGCAATATGTGACTGTAGGATGCAATGACTGTCATAAATGCAAGAACCAATTGTAAAATTATTTTTCCAGAGCTGTCGTAAGTTTGAAAGGTTGCTAAGCAGGACAGTTGTCAACCAAGGGCTACCTGCACCTTATCAATATATACTATAAGACCAATACTACCTCATCAGTTCTTTCTGAGTGTTCTTTCATACAGCTAGTTTAAGTATACTTTCCTAATGCAGAAAATTTTAAGTTGTACCATCAAATCTTATTTTTAATTATTGTTACATTTTTGCCATGTACCATGATTGACAGATGCTCCAGGTTGCTATTAGCTAATATATTGTTATACAACTGAATGGAAAGGATTTTAAAAAATATTTACATTGTTATGCATTTCAAATCTGAATTTTATCAAAAAAATTCTTCCCTGATAGGTTCCCTTGGACCTAATCCTCTGAACACAAGTTTACTCTGATGAGCTAACCAGTTTAGGAAGGTTTTAAGAACAAATTAAAATATTCTGCCTGTTCCCAACCTTTTATGTCCTGTTAAGTTTTTTTCTGACATTTCTGACAAGTTCTGAAATCTAATTGCCAAAAAAACTTAAAACTCTTTATCTTGAAAGGAAGCATTTCTTCTATAATTAATTCACTCATCCCATCACAATTCCAGGATATACGTATTCAAGGCTAGGGAAGGAGTACAGAAATTCTGTGTGCACTCTTGCATATTGTCAAATATATGTTTCAACATACTTTATTTGAAATTGAAAGGTTGCTAAAAAGGCCAGTTGTTAACCAAGGACCACCAGTACTTTTTATAGTTCATATAAATATAAGACCAATGCTAGCTGATAAGTTCTTCTTGAATGTTCTTTCATACAGCTAGCTTAAATATACTTTCCTAATGCAGAACATTTTAAGTTGTTTTTAAGGATTTATAGATCCTAAATAAAATATAATTGAGAGCTGGCACAATCAAACAAATCACAGAAGTGTGCATTAATTTAAGGCTAGGAACAAAACTGGGAGCACAGGGACCTATGATTATGCACACCATATAAGTTCAAATATCAGAACTGCTGTTTAAAGATCTACTTCTTTTCTACTCTTTCATGGCACAACATAGCTAGGTATAACATACCTGACCATAGACTTAAACATATGTTACAATACTAAAGCCAAGCTTTGACATCTCTATTTTTAATCAACTAATTATACCTTCAGCTGAAGAACTCAGGAACAGATAATAAACAGAGTGAGAAGGCAGGCACTTGTAAAATGCAGAACTCAACACTGAAGCCATGTTCATTCACTTTTGTACACTATAATCATTTATTTAGAAGGTACTACATGGTCCACTTGAAGCTTATATGGCATAAAGTAACATTCCTTCCCCAACCACAGATTTTTTTTGTACATAAAATTTGAGACATATTCAAACATCTATTAAATACTGTATATTCAAAATTTGGTAAAAGGAATATCAACAATGGATGCTTCTCTTCGTTGATTTAAGTATTTTAATATTTCCTCAAACACTTGGGACAGGGGGGAGAAATAATACAAAGTGGAAAAATAAATACAGCCTGGGAAATGAAATGCACATGAGAATATTATGCTATATTGTTTAAATAAATAAAATGTCCACAGACCTCGCTATCCCCTCTCTTGGTGCATTATTCTCTCCATTATTCTCTGCATTATTAATGCATACAAAGTCGTCTGGTTAATTTAAAATAGAAATACAGTCAAAATCCTGATGACTTGTTTCTTCATATATTCGATCACATTATTCTGTCACCAGAATTCTTTGCAACATATCAGAAGTAGTTACATATTACCAGAATACCAGTATAGAATCCATGTTTATACGCTTAAATATTGAAACATAGAGTTTGAAGGACATCACACATTATGCTGCAACAAATCTCTGTTTACCACATACTGGTACAAGATCCCCAGTGTTATGACATTTGTTTATGGGATTTCTGAATTTTGAACTATGTGGGCAACAACGCCTTTTAAAATCTAAATTCAACATTGTTTGGCTCAAAAGTTCATTGGATAATCTTGCATAAAGCTATCACACAGATGAGATGGTATCCCTTCTGGAATATACTATTACGAGTGCAAGTTGAGGAGATGTCACATGACAGTGTACCTTAGATATTAAGATTAAACATTTCTTGCATAATTTCTCCCTTCCTTTTCATGTGTAAAAATTCTCTTTTAAAAGAATGCCAGGCAGGCATGTAATTTCTAACCTACAGTTTAAAGTGGTCCATTCCAGTTATGCTTACACTTCTGGCATACATCAGAATAACAAAAATAAACTGAAATTTCAGTTTAACCATGCCAAATATATTGGTTATCAGCAGCAAAGTAAGAATTTCTTGTGTATAATAAAATACACCAAGGAACTATTATTAATCAGATTCAAAACCATTTTTACAGCCCTGTTCGAATAATGTTGCTTTACAAATAAATCTCTTGAGTTTCAAATTGAATTATTTGCAAGGAAGCTTGAACTGGGACCATAAGAATTTTTATCTTATTTAATTATGCTACCTCAGTACTAGGATTTTATGAAATAAAGGGAAGACTTGCCTGACATGTACTCAACTGCCAGAGGTTACATCATTACATGCAAGTAGTTTTCTCAATAAGAATATGGAATGGAACTGGTTTGTCTTTTCAGATGGTATATTTGTTCCAATTCCTCATTCTAATAAAGAGCCCTAGGATTTCCTGGCAAACATCCATTACAATATTAAGGTTTCATGATCCAAGTTTGGGGGCTTTTTGAGATCAGTCAAGATCACTACTTGACACCAAATATTGTGCTCAACATGCCAGCACTTTTTTTTTTTTTTTTTGCAATCTTTTCTGTACCACCAGGTTGGGGACAGATTGTTCTGGAGACTATCTACAATACGTGATTTGTAAGAGTCAATACAACTTGATGGCACATAATCAATCAATGATTGGTACAGTTTGTAGATATGCAATTTGCATAAAAGTCAAAAAAACTTTATGAGACAAGAGAAATTTGATCAGGAAGAGAAAGTTCATTGGCTGAAAACATACCCTGACTTTACACCACCTGAATTCACAGACAGCATGCATAGCTTTCTGTTCCATTTCTGTTTACAATCCTGTAAACTAAAACTTCTGTAACAAGCAGGTGGTGATTCAAACTGAATAAAAGTTTAGAGAAATCAGCCAAAATTGTAGACAATTCTGTTTCAATTTCACTAACACACAAAAAAGGCTTGATTCAGGGCGCAAGCTTCCCTTGTTCAATGACTCACCATACTGCTGGGGGCAATAAAGGGAAAGCAAAAACATACACAAAACTTCCATCAGCAGAAGAAATCAAAATATGACTAACTTCAAATTTAAAGGAAAAGAAGCAGGATGCATTTGAGGAAGGGGCACACAGAACTGCTTGTTATGTATTACGATATCACATTCAGCTTTGTATAGCTTCAAAATGCCTTTAAAGCCTGAACAGATATTTTTTGAAAAAAATTCAAAACGCTGAAGATGGTTGTCTTTTCGGGTTAAGCAACAAGAGACTATAAAAATAACAACCCGCAATGTGACGATGAAACCAGTTACAAAGAACAAGTCAGGTCGAGCAAAAACCGAGATTTGAACCCTCGTGTAGGAAGCCTGACCACTATATAGAAAGAAGGCCTCACACGACGCCTTGGACAGATAAGGGGACTGCACCTGTATGACTTGTCCTGCAAGGGAAGAAGCGTCACATCAGGGTTGTTTACCTCTGACGGAGCTGCTCCACCTGATATTTACTCCTCACCTACGGACAAATTCTCGACTGAGCTCCATTCGCGGGGTAACTTGCCTAGTCGGGAGTTTGAGGGGCTCGGGAGAACAAGCTGGGCCTGGCAAAGTGAGTTTCCCCACCTCTCCAACTCGGCCCTCCCGAGAGGGGCAACCGCCCTCCCCACTTCTCCAACTACCCGTCGCCGTGGTCCCATCCCGTCCCACTCCTCCCAGCGGTGTACCAGTTCGTCATGTCCAGGAAGAAGGCGCAGCCAGCCGGGCTGAGTTGAAAGCCAAGGAGCCGCTGAAATTCGCCAATGAGCACGTCCTTGTCGGTGGTTCCCAGACAGCTGAACTTCTGCATCAGCTCGGCGTCCAGATCCACGTCCATCCCCTCCATGGCGGCGCGACTTCTTCTTCCCGCGCCAGCCCGGCCCCTTCCACTAGGCCCCGGGCTGCCCGTGAGCCGCCGCTGCCGCCTGCTCAAAGCTGCATGGGGGGGAGGGGGGGAAGGGAGAACGAGCGAGTGAGCGAACACCACGCAAAGCACGCCGACGCCGTGGCGTAACGTCAGCACGTACCGTGATTTCACAAACAGGATGACGTCAGCCTCGAGGGATCAAAACACAAATCTTTCAGTTTCAGAAAAACATTGTTAAGCGCTAAACGAGAGGATCTTCGAGCGGAAGTTCGCCCACCTTGGCAACTTTAAGGCTTGCGGACTTCAACACCCAGAATTCTCAGCAAAGCTGGCTGAGGAATTCTGGGGGTTGAAGTCCGCAAGCCTTAAAGTTGCCAAGGTGGGAGACCCCTGTCTTAGAGCGATCCCCCCCCCCCCACACACACACACACGCGGGGTCTTAGTCTCAGGTGACAATCCCCGACTGAAGTTACGTGGTCTCGGAAGCGGGGCTGAGTCAGGGCTGGAGACTCGCCGGAGAAATTCAAACGATTCCTTGGAAAGGGACAGCGGTAAACTTATTTCCCCGTTTGCTGCCTCCAAGACCAGAGTTCACAATGGAGCCGAGTTCTGCTCAAGAGAGACTTTATAAAACATTTGAGCTGCAACAGTAACCTTAGATCGCACTGAGCCTTGCCCGTCTTTGTTTCGGGACTTTCCTGGACTCCCATGGGATTTCTAGCTTTCGTGTGTGTGAAGGTCACTAAAGTATTTGTTGCTTTTTTGTTTTTGTATTGGTTTTTTCCCTTCTTTGGACAGGAAGGACATTTAACTCAGTGGATCGGTCCCGTGCAAATAAGAGGAAATGAGTTGATTACCATTTGCACTTCCTAAATCATATTTTATATCCTACAAATCTGATTTTCCATAAAGGGATTCAAAACACATAACTCTTAGACCATTGTCATAGTGCTTATTTGCGATGTATATTATCGGTTATCACCATAGCCCATTTTTCAGATAACCCCACCTTTCTGTGTTTTGCCTGAAATCTGGAAAGGACTATGTTAACGTTTGCTTCCGGATTTTTGACACAGCAATGGAAGGCTAACAACAACATTTATTTAATTTAATGGGTTTTTTCTTCCTCTCCCTCCCCCTTCTAACTGAGCCACTGGATTTTTTTGTTTTTGTTATGGTCATCATTAAAAAAGAATGGGATACAATTACCACAAAGATGGCTAAGAAACTGGTTCAGATGACTTGCACCTTATGAAATGAATTGCATTTTGTGTTTCATGGCAGATATAAAAAAACTGAATGAATACTTTTTTACAGGCAAAGGAATATTCATGTTTTGCATTTGAGGAAATGAGACAACAAATAATTGATAATGATTTTTTAAGTTTTAATTTTATTTTCTATAAATTTAAGAGTAACCATTGCCAATATTTAGCAAGCTGTCCATAAAACCTACTTCTAACATCTGTTTTACTGCCCACTCAAATTGTATTGGTTATTAATAAGGCTGTTTGTTTTTATTTTCTAACTCTGAGATAGAAAAATAAAATACCCATTTAGAACTTATAGTAATTGATAAAGTTGAAACTGAAATAAGCTCCATTAAATTTAGTGAAGCTTTTTAATCCTAAATAAATGTGAATATTTAGCAAGAATCTAGTACTTAGTTTATTATAATTATATTATAATATATAATGATTAAATAAGGATGTGAATGAATAATTGTGATCAGTAATTTTGGAAGTTTATATTTTAAGTACGGAGCTCTCAATTTTAATGATCAAATGTAATTTGCTGTATTTATTACTGTTATGTATGACTAATATCCACAAACCACTTGGAGACTATTGGAATTCAAGCAGTGGATAAATTGAATAAAGAAACATATACCATGTTAAATATTCCAAAGTAATTCATCTACTTGGCTAAGCTGCCAACATTAAATACATGATTAATAAAAAGTTCATTCCCTGTATTTTATACAAGATAGGTACTTTATATCTGCATTACTATTTGACTAGAATTATAAATACATATATATTTGTATCCTATATATTTCATTATTTCATTGAACCCACACTAATAGACTCTTAAGTGGCTTCCAAAAATCTAATGCAAGGTTAAAAACAGTCCAAACTAAAACTGTTTAGTTATATAGCATGATGCAACCCTCCCTCCCTCAACACATTTACTCTACACCAGGGCTGTCAAATTCCCAGCCCATGGGCCGTGCCCACACCTGGTTTAACAAAGGGGAAAAAAAATCCCAATATGTCATTTTATACCACAGTGGTGTGAGTTTGACACCTATGCTCTACACCAAGGAACAAAACCAAATTTTAATGGCTTTTCCGAACCCCAGAATAGACACCATCAGAATTTCTGGAGGGATGATTCCAGGGGGTGGAACAGCACACTTCCTAAGGCACACTTGCTAAGTCCTGAGAGTAACATTTAATAGAACAGACGGTGCATATCCACTCTGCCCAAATGTATGGAAGAGTTATAAAGATTAACAACCTACCACCTTAAAGCAAATGGAACTTAAATAGCAGCAGTTACACATGAGCAGAAGTAGTGAGTATTCCTACTAGCACTGCCCATTTTGAACCTTCTGTAACTTCTGGATGGTCTTCAAATGTAGCCATGTGTATAGCACATTGCAAATACAAATATAAGAATTATAACTATGTTAACTAATCCCAAGTCAACTAACTGATGCAAGAAGGGGGGGAACTGACCCAATTGCGTACTGTCTGATCTAAACATTGAAATATGATTATGGGAAAATGCAGTCAATATAAGTAATTTTCATTCATGATTGGGAGGAAAGCATAAGAAACAGCCCGAAGATTAGCTAGCTGAAAAGGCAGTATTTTGCCAATTATTTCAAAAATCCCTACATGGGTAGTAAGACTTATGGAAGATTTCGGATTTGTTCTACTCTCCTCCTAGTATTGTGCAACTGTCATATTTAGTTCATCAGGTTGCTGCAAATTTTTCAGAAATATGAAATATTGCTGAGAGCAGTTCTTGAAGTTTTTGGTTGTTAATACTTTATTCTATTTCTGATGAATTCAGCTAGTTTGATTCACTCGGAAACTGATAGGGCTGGTTGTTCTGTTCTGAATGACTTCCAGTGTTAATTTTAAAGTATATTACTGAAAGAAATATAGCTTGCTTGGTTCAGCTTTTGTTCCTTTTTTTAATCTACCAGTGAGTTGTACACACTAATTGATTGCGTTGCTTGTTTCACCTGTCTCACTTTTACCCACCATATGGGTTACAGTTAAGATCATCAACCAACAGTTTACAGTTGCCTATGAAAATTTATCTTCCCATACTGCAATCTTCCCATATTGCACCAATCAATATGTCTATTACTGGCAAAAAACCTTTAAACAATTGTGGTAGGGGGAAAAAAGAGCGAGAGCGGTTGCTTCTATAATGAGGAAAATATTTACATCACCCAGCGCAAATTGATTGATCTATGAACAACCGATCTGATACAACTTCTGAATCTCAAAACCCTATTATATAAATACTACAGTTCTTTCCTCCGTCATCCCTCCCCGCCCCATTCCTTTATACTGTGAACTATCACCAACTGTACTCCAAAATGATTGAGCTACAATTGTCACATCACCCCGAATTATTGACTATTGACGGGGAACGAAGACAATTGAACTTCCAAAACATTCATGAAAGGAAAAAGGCAACACGAAGCAGAAACGTCCGCAATCTGTAAAACGTCAACATACATCGCTGAGGGAGGTACAACGAGAGCGATAATCGCTGAGCGCCTTCGACCTGCGGGTAAACTTTCCGCCACGGAGCAATCTCTTCGCGCAAGGCGACAGTCTTACCGATAGAAATGCTTGACGCTTACCGGAAGTGCTGTTTATGTAATGTAAAAAAACTACGTCGCGCAACCAAAAACGTCATTTCCGAACAACGTTTTTGAGGGAGTCGGAACCGCGTCGCCTGGAGTCAACATGCCGAAGTGAGCGAACTGGGTAGATTAGGGATGAAAATGCAGGGTGGCTGGGTGGGAGAATGTGTTAGGAAGAAAAAGATTCTGCACTACGAATAAGCGTCTCTTATTGCTTGGCTAAATGGATTTCTATTTGAACATCGCTTTCGTTTTTCCTCCAGTATTTGCGGTTGAAGTTTCTCCCCGCCTCTTTCTCGCTTTTTGGAAATACATTACCAGGAATATAAATTTCCTTGACTGCCAAAATGCACTAGATACATACAGCGGCCCTCTTTCCATTTTGGCTGTTTGCTGAAATGAATTGTGTATGATTGATGTTTCCAAAATCAGGAGTTGGGTCTAAAGATTGCTAGATCTTAGCTGTTAAAAACTTGCTGATCCTAACTGATATATTTTATTGTGTGATTATTTATATACAAACACGGGACACACGTCTTTTTTCTCCTAATTTTATCTATTACAGAGAATTGATGGACATAGGTACAGCTTTAGTAATATATTTGAGGTAAATGCAACTGAACGTTTAAGATATTTGAAGAAAAATATGCTTTTACTACGAAAGCAAAGAATTAAATTGGTTGGCTTACTGAAATATGTTCACCATTTTCTAACACTTGCTAAAGAACCTAATAGTAATTATTCCTACTTCCTATGGATTTTGCCTTTCAGGTTTTATTGTGATTACTGTGATACTTATCTCACCCATGACTCTGTAAGTAGAAATTTTCAGTGTTATGATCAGAAATTTAACATTTTCCCATTCAGTTGTTAGTTCTGATTATATTCCTCAGTTAAGAATTGGAGTTTAAAACTGATTATTTAATATATTTGTAGGCAGGTGTAAAAAAGTGATGAGAATGTGTTTAGATACTCATGCTGCATCTATTTAAATGTGTGTTTAGTTGCAGTTATGATTAAAGCAATGAGAGAGAAATGAACTTGTGTAACATAAATGCAAATGTTAAAGGCTGTGATTTTTTTGGGGAGGCTATTTTTGTGACCAGATATATGCATTGGAGATAAATTTTGGGTTTGTTATGAGTGTTTGGAGAGTAATGGGATGTTCTTTTCCTCCAGCCGTCTGTGAGAAAAACCCATTGCAGTGGCAGGAAACATAAAGAGAATGTAAAAGATTACTATCAAAAATGGATGGAAGAACAAGCACAGAGCCTGATAGATAAAACAAGTAAGTCTTATTTCAAATATTACTTTGTATTTCTCAGGCCTGAAGTTCTGGTATGAAGTATAAACACTTTTGTTCTAATCTCATAAAATGTGGGAATGAAATTATGTAAAGCTGTTTAGGATTGTGTTTAATAGCAGAATAATTGTCCATAAACTGGTGGACAATGTATGGCAGACATAAATTTGATCTATAAGGAATAGGATCAAATTAAGTGCTGGGAGAACTGGCAAAAGAAATCTAAACTTCAAAAATAAGCTGGAGCTAGTTGAGGACTACTGAGAAATAAATATATGTATTTAATCTTTATTTACCATAAGTCTGCACAGATTCTCAGTCATCCGGATCATGGTTGTCCCAAAGGTGCTTTTTCAGGATGCAGCAGGATTTTCTTGTTTTTCTTGGAAAACATTTCGCTTTTCATCTAAGCTTCTTCAGCTCTGACAGGATAATAGGGAATGGAAAGATTTATATTCCTGGACAACTGGTCATTTGGATCCTTTATTTAGAAGGTCACTGACGCACTTGAAGGTTTATCTGTGTCCTTAGGGTCACCTGAGTAGTGCTCCTGGTTCCTGTAGTCTGCAATTTGCACCTAGCTCCATTGCATCCCCATGATAAAAGAATTTGGGTAGTAAGTAACTTGGATTCTTGCCACCTCTTCCATTTAGAACCTCTCCTTGTTGGTCACATAATCCAGAACATTAAAGGGTTTGGAAAGAATTTCAGAAGCCATGTGTTTACATGCTTTCTTTACCTTGTGATTAGTGTCTATAGAAAATCCATGTCTTCCTCAGCTTCCTGTATTAGAAACAGGGATTCTAAAAGTTTATAGCCTATGCTAGGTAGAAATAATTGCTATATTTTAATGTAAATTATTGAATGCATATTCTAAATTCCCAAAAGAAAACCCTTGATATAGTATTTTATAAGAAATATTTAATATTAGTATTTAATATTTAAATTGTTTTGTTTAAAATATTTAGAAAATTATTTTTTATTTGAAATTTTCTGAACACATTGGTACCTTGTTTGAGGTTTTGAAAAGCAACTCTTATTTTATTCACTTACTGCTTTCAGTTTCTTCATAAGTATTTCACATGGAAGTTGATCACTGTAACTTGCTAGTAAATATATTTAGAAATTCAGACTTAGCTGGGAATAATTCTCACAGAATTTGTATCAGTGTACAAATTGTGGAAAAAGTAGAAGCTTGGAAAAAGCATTTGTGTGTTATATGGTAATCTCTTATTTTTATACTTTGAAAGTACACTTAAAATTGATGAAATTGGTAGAATTTGATTTTGAAATTAAATATTTTCACTAAGAAATAAATCCAATTGTATACCTTAATAAGGTGGATTATTTGAAATTTTAGAGTTGCACTGTATATGTTGTACAATAATTGGAAAAATATTTTTTTAGTATTAATATTTATATCTTTTTGCTTTTCCCATTAATACAGCGGCTGCATTTCAGCAAGGCAAAATCCCACCTACCCCATTCTCTGCTCCACCTCCTGGAGGAGCAATGATACCACCACCACCTAATATCCGTATGTATGAATATTGTTATTCTATTTCTGGTAAATCTAGTATATAGAAATCTACAGTAAGAGAATACTATATTATTTTATTTTAATATTAGTTGTTCGTTTTAAAGAATATTGCTCCTGTTCCTAATATGTTATGATCCAATAGGCACTTGCTATTTGTACTTAAACTTTAACACAACTAAAATGTTTTACATTTTGAGATACTGAATTGATATAAGACTGATATTACTTTTTTTGCTATACTTTAGCTGGTCCTCCACGGCCTGGTATGATGCCAGCACCCCATATGGGTGGACCACCAATGATGCCAATGATGGGACCACCTCCTCCAGGAATGATGCCAGTTGGACCTGGTAGGTTGAATAAATGCTTACATCTTCCTATTCTGAAAATGTGTATGGTAAAAGACTAGCTGCTGTTATATTACATCCTTTTTGTGGAACAGAAAACCTGTATATGAAAAGATGGCGAATGACTATGAAGGATCAAAATTTGGACTGTGCCATAGCAAGGAAAAAAAATCTTTAGAAGTGGTGTATTGTGGATTGCCACAAGAAATTCCCATGAAAAAAAACAGGACTGTGCCAATACCACTGCAGAAGGATGACTAAAACGTTTAGGGATAAAGATTTGCCCTTATTGTTACTGCACAGAGAAACTCCAAGTATTTCTTTTCTAGAATTTTACTTTGGAGTTACTTTACTAACTTCTCTCACTGATCAAATTGTGATATGTAGGTTTACAGAAGGAAGGAAATATAGGCTAAAACTATATGTGAAATTTTATTTCCTTCCTTCTTTCCTTTCAATCTTGTTTTGCTGTATTTCATTTTTTGGTGGGACTCTAAAAAGGACAAGACACATTTTTATAGTGTAGTTTTCTTGCTCTGAAGAGGTTGGATTTGTTAAAAGTTTGCAGCATAAACTCAAGTCCAGAAAACACACAGATGACTGATTCAGCAGGATCATTAATTTCTTTATTAACATAATATGAGTAAAGTTTACAATACGATTTGTAAATTCTTTCAACGTAACATAAGCAAAAACAGAAGCAACAGTAGCTCAAAGCAGAATTCAGTTTCAGCAAGCAAACAAGATAGTTTTTCTTTCACTTTAAAGCTGAGCACAGAACAGAGATAACCAGGTCCAGATTCTCTCTTTAAGTTTCAGCCCCCAATTCAGTTCTCATTGGCTGACCTTGGAACTAAGCTCTATTCCAGTTCATGAATATACTTTGACATTTTTTTTTCTTCATTCTTTCATGTTCTGGTTGCCTTCATTGCCAGGCCTTCCAAGCAAATAAATATGCAATAAAAGCTTTAGAAGAATTTACTTGATTTCAAAACAATTTGGCTAGACTACTAATATCAAAATAGAACATATAGAAAAACCACTTGAGGCAGTTGTAGTGGAACAACTGTAATTTTTATTAAGAATTTAGTTTATAAAAGTATAATACAAACTAAACTTAAAAAAGAAAAGAATAGAATAGAAAGAACAGTAAAAAAATACAAGAAAACAAGATGAAAGAAGTAAGAATACAAAAAGAAATATATGACCTTTATCAGAACAAGTAAATAAATTATTGAATCTAGACCAGGGGTGTCAAACTCAAGGCCGGTGGGCTGGATTCAGCCCCCAGGGAGTTTAGATCTGGCCCACAGGGCCATCCTGGAAACCACAAAGGACCAGCCTGAGGTGCCTCTGCCAGTGAAAACAGAGCTCGGAAGGGGCCGCCCCTGAGCTTCGCTTTCACTGGCAGGGGACTGCAGGAGGCTGTCACGGCTAAAAACAACATGAATCACATTGAGCTGGCCATGTCCCCCTCAACCCCCTGAGGTCAAACACAACCCTGATGCGGCTCTCAATGAAATCGAGTTTGACACCTGTGATTAAGACCCTATAAGATTACAGACTTTTATCTCTCCATCCTATATCCTATTATCTATAAATAAATCCATTTAAATCATCTTTTCGGTCCTTATGTCAGGGGAAAGTCCACAAGGAGTTTTTAGAACAAGATATTTTGTTTCACCTTCCTTTTTCAAATAAATCAACTTTGTATTCCTTTACATCTCATAGTTTTAATCCACCTATAAAATTTTCTTTGAATTTGTTTTTGTGTTGCAAAGTGTAAACAAAACATAGAAAGTGCTCCACAGAAATTGAAAGATTCTTTTAATCAGAAATTAGATAAGCATTGTGACATATTGGCCTATAAATCAGTGATATATTATTTTATGTTATGTTTTCTTTTTTCTTCATAGCTCCAGGAATGAGGCCACCTATGGGAGGACATATGCCAATGATGCCAGGACCACCAATGATGAGACCTCCATCCAGACCCATGATGGTACCAGCCAGACCAGGAATGGCTCGTCCAGACAGATAAAGTGGAATTGGACCTGCTACTCCTTTCTTTTTTCTTTTCTTTTCTTTCTTTTTTTTTTTTTTTTTTTTTGATGTATACCTTCCTGATAAGCTGTGGAAGTTGCATTGCCCAAATTATCAACATTTTTTTAAAAAATTATAATCTAAAATTGAGGGAGGGAGATGGAGCCGGGGGAGGGGGGGAACCATAAAAATTGGACAAAGGTTTTGTAGCATTTCCAAATAATTTTTCATGCTTGTTGTTAAAATAAAATATTGATATTGGTTTCTCGTATTTTGTGTGCTGAAACTAGAATGATTCCATTAAAATAGTAATAATTAATGGTACGCTTCTTCCCAAAAATGACATTGCTCATGGTGGGTGATCCTTTCCATACCTTTCAAACTTGCATAGGCACTCTATTATTAACACTTAATTCCTAGCTTGCTCTCATACTTAGTGTGGTTTTACTAGAGCAGGGCTGTCAAATTCCTGGCCCACAGGATGGATAGGTCATGTGCTGGCCATGCCCACACCCGGGAGAAAAAAGTCCCAATGTACCACATGACACTGCTGTGACGACATGAGTTTGACATACCTGCTCTAAAGTGACGAGGTCTAGGCCAGGGTATTCTCTTCACCCTAGGCCTAACCACTTTGATCATTGTTCTATAACAATCTGTTTTGAGGGCTTCCTTCCTTTCAGTGTTTAGAATACTACTAGTTGTGGGTGGGGTAGGAAAAAAGGAGACTAAGTCAAACTTTCTACTCCTTAGTAGAAGGATTATTGTATTCTGCTGGAGAATAGTTTGCACAATTTGAAATGAGAATGATTTTGCATCTTGTTGCATCTTGATACTTGTTACATTGATGGAATGACATGGCAATGATAATCAGTATTCAAGATGGGTTCTTAGTGGTAAATATTTCAGAAACTTATGCTTTATTTCTTCAGCTGTACAGAAAATATATACATTGTTAAAATTAAACAATTTGAAAACACACAAAGTGTGCTTTAAACGATATGTCAGTGAATTAATTTTATAGCATAAGCAACCACAGAAATATATTGTAATATTTAGATAAAGCCTTTCATAAACTTCCTCCTTCGGGATTACCACTTGATGTGGCAAAGTTAGTAGAAGCTGGCAGGAGCAGTGCCAGGATTATTGTTGCTAAGCAACACGGCCATGTGATGTTGTGCTTTACAACCAAATTGCTTATTGGCAGAAATGTTGGTCTCAATTACTGCCATTAATTTAGGGCTATCTGTAATCTTATTTTACAAGAACAAATGCATTTGAAACTTGAAAAATATAAACTAATGGAAATGTGAAAATGCTAATTTTGGTGAGGCAAGGTAAACCGAAGATGTCTCTGTGAAAGCGGAGCTGACAACCACAACAGATATTGAAGAACTGGTGAATACGCTATTCTTCAGAATCTCTCTAGATAGGAAAAGTAGGAAGGTTGTCCAAATGTGATCCGGACAGCTACTCTTCATAAGGTGACTTTAGGATAATAGCCTTGCACAAGTTTGAGCATTAGGAGACAAAGGAATTGCAGCAGAACTTTTAAAGGACAGTAAGTTTGCAAGAGTTTTAGAAATTGTTAACCATCAAAAAGCTTATTGGAGACCTTTGCAACTACACGTTTGAAAAGTCACTGAAGCTAACCAAGGAAAGAAGCAACCTGGAATTAAGGAGAAATTTCCTTACAATGAGAACAATTAACCAGTGGAAGAGCTTGTCTTCAGAAGTTGTGGGTGCTTCATCACTCAAGGTTTTTAAGAAAAGACTGGATAGCCACTGTCTGAAATGGGTCTCCTGTTTGAGCAGGGGTTGGACTAGAAGGTCTCCAAGGTCCCTTGCAGCTCTATTCTGATTGACTGATTGAATGGTCAGGTTCTTTTCTCCAGTGTTAGCAATCGGCCTCAGCTTTATGGACATCCACAAAGTTTCTGAATAGCCTTTCTGTTCCCTCATCTAACTTATGAAGATGTGGAGGAGCATTGGGCCCAAGCAGGACCCTGGCATAACTCCCTGCATATCCCACCCATTAAGGACAACAGGTGGGTATAGTTGTTCCACAAATCTATCCAGCAGTGGGATTATTCATCCCACATTTTTCCAGCTTACCTCGAAGGAGACTGAAAATGTCACCCAAATACAATTTGCTTGTCTGTGGTTCTGCCAATGTGACTCGAGAACTCTTGTCTTAACGGTTAGAACTTAAAACACTGAGGCGAACTCAGACAATGACTGACTCGATTATCCAGAAGGAGATAAATCATGGCGTAGCATTTAGAATAGAATCATCCAGTTGGGAGGGAGCTTGCAAGTCATCTAGTCCACCCCACCCCGCTCAAGCAGGAGACTCCACCGATACCATTTTCTGACGGTTCGCTGCCCAGTCTCTTTGTACGAATACAGATTAAATCTCCTTTTAACATGAAGGACGCGGTTCTCTCTTACGTCTGTTCAAAAATTCCCTGGATACGCGGAGCTCCAGTGTTTCTTAAAAACTAACCTCCTCTCTTGCGCCCGGATGAGAACAAGCAAGACGAAGCCAGAGGAGCCGCGGGGACGTTTTTGCGCCTGAGCCGCTTCGCAGGCAACCGGAGAGAGAGGTTTGCTTGAGGCTGCAACTGGACCTGTGAGCCAACAGAGGGCGCTGCCACACCGTCCGGTTTCTCTCCAGAGGGCGGGGCCGCGAGTCGCTTTGCCGCGGTGGCGGCCGGGATTCTGGCGGAGCCAGCTAGGGAGGGGAGGGGAGGGGCGGGGGGGTGGGGCGGGGGGGAAGAGAGGAGAGGACGGGGGGGGGGGGGATGATGGCTGGAGTTGTCGGCGGCCGCAGCGGGAGGTGCAAGAAGCGCGGGCGGCTACAAAGGGAATGACGGGGCCCTTGGGGCGATAGAGAACCTGTCTGTTGACCCAGCATGGCGGGTCTCATCAAGAAGCAGATCCTGAAGCACCTGTCCAGGTAAAGGTGGCCCGGGGTGGTGGTAGGGGGGGGGTCCCCTCTGGGGAGCTGTTCGAGGGGCGCCGAGCGCACAAGGCAGGCGGGCGCGGGGCTGGAAGATCGGGCCGGGAACTCAGCGGGGGGAGAGCCCGGCCCCAGTTGGTAACGGCTCTGCGGCAGCTGAAGTGAAAGCGGAGGACAGGTTGGCGAAGCCCCCTGACCCTCCGGAGATATTTCCTTCGCCACTTTCTCTGCCCCCCCCCTCCTCCCCCCCGCTGTCCGCCCCCCCCCCCCCCACCTTTCCGGCGGTTGTTTATTCTCCCCTGGTGTGATATTTGATCACCTTCCCTCCGATCGGTTTTCCCCTTCTCCTTTGACGCCTCTTCTGCCCTTTCCCTGTCTAAGGGATTAAAAGAAATTCAGCTGTGGCTGAATGACACTGGCTCTTTTAGTTATCACCCTCCGCCTTGAGCAATAATATTGTCTCAGTGTATTATTGCACTTGAGTCTGTTGAAATGGTCCTTTGTGTGCCTCTCTTTTGCACACCGTGGATGGAGGTTGACTTTGAAACCCAGAGAAGGGTCTGTCTTAAGATGTTGCTGATTTTGGTTCTGGAAAGACCTTTCTTTCTTTCATCTTCTTACAACTAGTGTCCTAGACCCTTCAAGGATTTCAAATGAATGTTTCCTTGGCGAAACATCGGAAACATGACAATGTAATTAAATATATATATATATATATATACTATCAGCTTAATCTACTTTATAGGGAGAATAACATTTTTAAAAATAGCCTGTGTGCAATCTAGAAGCTAAATGGAAAGTTCATATGGAAAAGCAAATAAATGAGTAGAATAATGAATCATTTTTGTATTTTTCAAGGGAAAAACAGTAGCCTATTATTGTAACATAGACACTTTATCTGGAATCTGGGTTTTATTTGGCTTCAAGTAGATTTGCCAGCCTCGTTGCTGTAGTTAACTTGTGGAATTTGTGTGATATATAAAAAAGCAATAATTTGCTTTTATTTTCACTTGTTAATGAGTTGTTACGAAAATGAAATCTCTTGGGTTAAATATGGATTGAAGGGGAAAATGCAAATTACAGTGTGATCATTTAATCTGAGAAGCTTTAAAAGTCCCCAGTTTATGATTCTGACTAGGAAAGCAAACCCAGAAACAGAGAAGGAAAATAGATTAACTTCCTCAAATCCTCACTAGCTTAATGCCTAGTCTGCATATTATGGGAAATAAATAGCTTTGCCACAGAGTCATTCTGCCCTTTCCCCCTTTTCTTGCATATGGAATATAGAATGGGATTCTGGTGCAGGAGAGTATAGTTGCTGAGGTGGCTTACTTCAGCTCACTGACTTTGAAAACAAAATAGCAACAATTGAGAACATGCATAGAAGGGCAGACTTCCCTGATTTACATCATTCTCCTTTTTAAATTATTGTATGTTCCTTACATTTTTTTTCAAAGACATCAATCCCTATTGTTTATTTAATTAGATTTGATCTGAATTGTACTTGCTATGGCTTTTAGTAGTTTACAACATAAACATCCAACCATGGTAAGCTAGATTAAGTGGAAAGAAAGTGTCTGACTGAATGATTTTCATGGATGTATATAGCATTTTAAACCTTTGTGTCTCTATTATTAGTCTAACATTAATCATACTCATTAACTATACTGGCTCGCATATTGGAGGAATGATCATAATTCTGTAAAAGGTGATTATCCTTAAGTACCAAAACACTTCAATGTAAAATACAATAATATACAGATTCTATGAAGAGAGACCATTGCTTGCATAAAGATGTACAGTGTCGTAAATTTCAATGCTGCCTTTAAATCCTTAACAGAGAACTAAAGATAACGTGAAAGAGCCAAGAAAGAATTCTAGAAAATACCAACAATATTCTTCATAATTTTTTTATCAGGGTGCTAGTTGGCAAAATAGATGATTTTCTGAATAACAGAATAGTGCAGGTCAAGTGTTAGGTAAATATTGTATATTGTTCTTTTTATAGAAGTGCCTGGTTTCCCCAGTGAAAAGAACTTAATTGTATGGAAATATTACAACCACAATTGAGTTCAAAATTTTGGTTGCAAAGCAAGGCAGTTGTTTAGTCAGTTTTGTTCCATTTTACGATGTTTCTTGCCACAGTTGTTAAGTGAATCACTGCAGTTTTTAAGTTAGTAGCATAATTGTTAAATGATCATTATGGCTGCCCCATTGACTTTGCTTGTCAGAAAGTTAACAGAATAGATAACAGAATAACAGTCATAAACATATGCCAGTTGCCAAGCATCTGAAGTTTGATTGCATGACAACAGAGATAATGCAATAGTCATGAGTGTGAAAAACAATCATTAGTTACTTTTTTCAGTACTGTTGTAACATTGAGTAATCACTAAATGAATGGTTGTAAGTTGAGGACCACCTGTATTGATACATTAGTTATTGGACAATGTGTTTTCTGGAAGAGCCATTGGCAAATCTTAGTAAATAATCTTTTTTGGGAGTAAGGGAGTGGGTTGAAAGTAAAAAGACTATTCAAGGATATTAGTCAAAAATCTTTGCCCACGCCATTCAATGATTCACAATACGCTTGTAGGGTTTCTGTTCAATTGACTGCATCAAAACAAAAGGGTAGTAATCCTGTAAAATTAAATGCTCTTGTTTTTCCATCTGCTCTTGTTTTGATTGAGAATTAAGAAAAATCCATTCTTTTAAAATAATAGACTTGCAAAATACATAAGACTTTGGAGAAATAAAGGAAAGAGAATTGTTTTGAGTTTTAATGCAATCCATTCAGTTTACTTAACATTTTTGTGACTGGTGACTGGAATAATGAATACAATAGAGAGTGTATTGTATTGTCTGACGTGAGGAGAGACTTGACTTTATTTGGCTAAGTGTGATTAGACCCACAAAGAATGTATCTCCAGTGCAGAAGCTCTCACTATGCATGCAAAGCAACAGAATGAGCATTATAATGATAATACCAAAAAGAGGGTACAGTAAAGAAGATAGTAAGAAGGATAATAATACTATAGCCATACTACATGGGTATGCATAATACGTAGACATTAGACAGTATAGTGATAATTAGGTGTTCAGCAAAGTGATGGCACGAAGGGAAAAACTGTCCCTGTATTTAGTTGTTTTGGGATAATTGTTATTACATAGTTACCACATACATAATCTCAATAGAAATGTTCTCTCAGGTTTTACTAATAATATACTGTAATGCATCAGGAAATTTAAAATTTAAGATGTTTTAATTGAGGTTTGTAGAAGAAAGTTAAGACAATACTTAAAAGCAGTCTTTTTCAACTCTCTTCTATTCTCTTTTCACCATGACTTGCTCAACAATGCTTTCTAAAGAGCCAGAAATTCTAATGCCTAAAAAAAGAATCAAAATAGATAATAGACAATAATCTTCTATGTAAATCAGGGAACATAACTTTAAGAGGAGAGATCAGTTTCCTGAGAACAGACTGATTAGCTAGGGACTTTAATTACAGGTATTCCTCGGCGTAGAACCATTATAGATCCTTGCCCATTACGGATGTATGTTGTAATGATTTTATGACCTTTTTTCTGCCAACATTTAAGAAAAGTGGTGGTCAAAAAGCAAATGGCACAGTCATTAAGCAAACTTATGGCTCACTATAGGCAGGATTTTGATGAAAAGCGGAAGTGCTGGTTTTTAGGCAAAACTACTGTTAAAACACTTGGCCATGGAACACTGCAAATTGCCTTAAATACAGAATATTACATGTAGTAATGTGGAGCTTAACATAATACTGATTTTTTGAATTTTTATTTTAATCTCCATCTTTACTTCTTCCAGCTTTTATATCTTGAACAAAATTATAGGTAATGTGGGAAAAGTGAACAGGAGAGAAATCTTTCTCTTTGAGATACAAGAGCCAGGTTGTCTGATACATTAAAATATTTTGAAAGTAACCCTTGAAAGCATTACTTTCAATGGGCATTAAATATTAAGAAAAGAATATTACTTAAAAAATAGAAACAGGTGGTCCTTGCTTAATGACCATGACATTCAACAAATGTTATTTAATGACATGATCTTAAGCAAAGACTACCCGTATGTATTTTTAAAATACTTCAAGGACCAGGAGAAAATAAAATTTCTTCAGTGCCATCATAATTTCAAACAGTCACTGCATGGCTGTTGATTTACTTCTGATCTTTGAAGCGAGAACTATTGTAATGCCCCTGAAATCATGTGACCAAACTTTGGCCCTTGGCAACTTGCCTGCATTTACAATTGTAGGATTTGCTTCAGTTTCACTCATAGTCCTCTCTCCCACCCACCTTTGGTCTTTTGGCCACCTTGTACTCCATCTCATCTCCTGCTTCCCCTACACTGTACTCTGCCCAGCACTCCACTGCCTTGCTCCACTGTGCTTTACCACTAACTTCCCTAGCTGATCTATATCATTCCTTCCTCTGCTGATGTGGCATGCTTGATCTGATCCTTTGCAAGGCAATGTGAGGTCAAGCACTGCCTTCCTGAGGCCTCACATTGCCTTGTAGTGCAAGATCAGCAGCTACCGTTTTGATGGGTTAGGCCAAGTGCATCTCAGCAGTGGGAGGAAGAATGCAAAAGACAGCAGGGGTGGCAGACTTCAGGGCAGTAGGGGCACAGGATGCAGTGTGCAGGGTAGCAGATACAGCATATTGCAGGGTGGCAGGGATAATGAATGGTGACAGAATGCCCTAAAGGGGAGAGGAGATAGATAGGTGGGGCGAGCAGAAGCAAATAGGACAGGAGAAGCATGAAGTCCTCCCCTAATGATGGCACAATCTTGTCCTAATAACTGCAATGGGGACTATTCTGCTGGCGCTAATCACATGGTGTTTTGCCTAACCACAACATTTAGTGTTGGAAATTCCAGTCCCAGTTAGGGTTGTTAAGAGAGGACTCCCTGTGATGATAAATATATGGGGGAGGGTAGAAAGGGTTTTGGATAGTAAAAGACCTGTTATGTTTCCAGACCTTTGGTGGAGATTGATGTTGCTGGCACAAATCATGAACTATAATAGCAAACTTTTTTTTTTCCATAAGAAGCAAATTGTTGGATAAAAATAGTAAATTGAATGATTTGTTTGGTCATGTTGAATAATATTACATATAATATTGCCATGTGTATTATGTAATAGTTGTAAATATTAGCTTCTATGTTTATGGTTCATGTTTATATTTACATGCTCCCTTTTAATATGTGAAGGGCCATTACTACAGTATTATGTGATTTTGAGGGCAGGAGGAAAAGAAAATTCTATTATGGATAATAAGCGGCTGTAGAAATGGCAATGTTTTTAGGAGCCAGCATCTAGTCCTTAGTATAAACAATCTATATTATTAGACACTACTATTGGGTGGCAAAATTTTTCCAGCTTCTGTTTCAGTACTATCACACTGATTTTCCCCCACCTCACTTGCTTTAAAGTTGAGTCAATCCCAGCATAGACAAATGCTTATGACATCTGCCTGTCCCAGTGATCTTGATTCTTTCAAAATATGTGAATGTTTTTTTTTCCCATCTGCCTTTATCAGTAGATATCAAGCTTGCTAGTTTTCTAGATCATTATTGTTTTGCACGACATATCAGGTTTAAGAGTTTCTATGTGTTGATTATCATCTCAAGGAAGCAGATAATCTTTATCAGATCCAGGTTGGACTGATTGGTTCTCCATGCAGTTCATAATACTGTTGGAAATCATCTACTTTTTCTTGCTCTTTCTCAATGTCCACTTTCACAATTGTATGTTGTCATTGGAAAAAAAACATTGTCTTAATTGTTCTAATCTTTATTATTGTAGTAATATCTTTATCTTTGATGATCTTGTGTAAGGTTTCTCCACTATGTTCTCCCTCTTTATTTTTGAGTCCCAGAATACAGACAATAACTTCATTTCTTTAGACAACACTGAGTTCATTAAGCATATTGGTTGATATAACATCTATTTTTTTACACATTTCATTTTTATTTTCTTAAAAAACACTTCTAGGTTGTCTTTGCTTTCAGCTAATAAACTGGTAGTATCAATATATTTACAAAATTGTTACTGTTTCAGACCCTTATTTTGATTCCAGTTTTCATATAATCTAATTTTTCCATTTGTTTAATATTTTTATGTTTACAATGAATATAAGTTAAACACAGATACGTATCCTTGTAAGATTCCTCTTTTTATTCTGAACTATTCTGGTTTCTCCATACTGATAGTTTATATTCTTCAGGAGAATAATCAATGATTCTGGCATTTCATAGTCAAAGATCTTCCTATAGTCCAGTGGGGGCTAACCTTTTTGGCACCAATTGTCAAAACGGAAGCGTGCGAACTTGCCAGGAACCAGAAAAGCAGCTTCCCGATGTGTACGCTCAGAACTGCCAGAAACCAGAAGTTGTGTATCCTGGTGCACATGCACGCTGACCACCTTGTCTTCCGGTTTCTAATGCGCATGAAAACACTGGCTAGCTGACACGCACATGTGCTTCAGGGAGCTGCTATTCCTGTTTCCAGCACTCCCGTGCACACAAAGACATACACGCCAGAACCCAGAAGAGCAACGGGTGACAGCTGGTGTGCCTGGAGAGATGGCTCTGCATGCTACTTCTGGCACGCATGGCATAAGTTCACTATCATGACTATAGTTAATAGAAAAATGGAACTTCTGCCTATATTCTCTTGGTCTCCTTGTTATTAATGTTGCATATCCATAAGAGCCATGATGGTGCGATGGTTAGAATGCAGTATTGCAGGCACTCTACTGCTAGCAGTTCAACTCTCACCAGCTCAGGTTGACTCAGCCTTCCATCCTTCCGAGGTGGGTAAAATGAGCACCCAGATTGTTGGAGGCAATATGCCGACTCTGTAAACTTATTAGAGAAAGCTGTAAAGCACTGAAGCACTACATTAAGTCTAAGTGCAATTGCTATATGACCTCTGTCTTTTGTGAAATCTGCCTATTTAAATGGCATTTTGAGTTTAATTTTTCAGGACTGGGGATGGTACAGTATTGTCTGCCAACAATTATCTTTTTCTCAGAGATACCTGAATGACTAAAAAGGTCAAAATAACAGGTAGGTCCCAAAAGAAAAACATTTGAATCACTGTATATTCTTTTCAAGGGAGAAGAAAGGATTTAACTATCTTGAGCAACTGGTTAACAGTCTTTGTTTTGTTTAAGGGTTATACCTGTGGAAATATCAAGACATTATTACTTAGGTAACATGCTACTAATATGGAATGAAACAAAAATTTATACTTCAAGTATCTTTCAGATAAGATAAAAAGGGAACAACACTCTTTGGTTTCTCATTTCTAATTTTTCTTCTTTTGAATTAGCTGGGAAATTTGCATTACCCAATTAAGCTATAGACTGCAGTTGCCTAAAGTAACTGTGGTGGCTGATAGTAACCGCTGAGGTGACAGAATACTCTCAGTCCACATTAAGTTATGGTGATCTTTGGTGGGATGTAATTTCTTCATTCTGAAATCCTCAAAAAGGTTTTACATTCGAAACTAAGCACTGGTGCTCCAAAAGACAGGATAAAAATGTATAAAAATAATAACAATAATAACATGCAACATTTTATTAAAAGACAATTTCCTATAATTAAGGAACCAGCCTCAGAGACAAAGAAGAATCAAAACTGAATGTTTGCTTTACTTCCTCAGCAAGAATGGCAGATGTTTAAAGCTATGGCATCGAGCATATTCTGGTGAGAGATAAAAGTGGATGGCATTTCAGATGTTCCCAGAGATATCCTACAATATTGTTTTCTCTCTGATGGAGATTGTTTCTATACTTTAAAGCTTGTTTAAGAATCTGGACTTGGCCTAGATGTCATGGATATTCTCTGTCGTTGTGATAAATATAAGTACATATATTTGTACTTCAGTTTATTCAGTAATAACTCATCTACTTTAGTATTCCATGATGGGAGACTCCCATCATGGAATGGGAAACATTTTACTTTTGAGGAAGGATATATGTAATGGTATTATAGCTTTACATTTTTATGCAACCATCATAAACTGAGAGTTTATGTGAAGTCAGTAATGTAAAATTCTTAAATAAAGAAATCATATTCAAGATATTTTTGTTATTATGAATCTGCTTCTACTATTTTATGTGTTTTATTTGATATTTGAGCTAAGTGACAATCTTACTATGAGATAAATATCTGTTAAGAGTGTGTTTTATAAATTCATGGTATAAATTCAAGACTTAACAGTACAACCAAATATTTATTTTTGTTTCATTAACCACATGCTCATTTCTAAAGGAGAATTATAGCTATTTAAAGTATGCTCTTCCTATATTATTGATTTTTTTTTCAGTCTATTAGTATTTCTGCTAATTGCTCTGAGAAACTCAGGGTATAGAGTAGGCTTTTCTTAGTTTGTCCATAAATTAATCCTAAGACGTAATGTTTTGGTCTGAGGGAATATAAAAAAATGCATCTTCTGCACATCTGATCTTAAAAGTCAAAACTATAGCTTACAGTCTCAGCTTATGACATTTTGTTTAGCAATTGTTCAAAGTTACGATGCAACATGAAAAAAGTGACTTATAACCGGTACTCCCAATTACAACTGTTGCAGCATACTTGCTGTCAAATGAGCGCTTGGCAATCAGTATGTATTTACAATGAATCCAGCATCTTGGGGTCACATGACCACCATTTGTATCTTTCCCAACCAGCTTCTAATAAGCAAAATCAATGGGAGACACTGGGTTTTCTTAATGGTCACATGATTCACTTAACTGTGATAATTGGTGGTTATGAAAACCATAGCAAAACAGATAAATTGGGTTCAACTCATATAATGACCACTTATTTAGCAACAGACATTCTGGTCTCTATTGTCATAAGTTGAGGACTACCTGTAATTGGTTGGATCTTGATATGTGGCATATAATTACAAAACAAATCCAGCTTCAGGTATATAACTTAGCTTATGCCTAATTAGGTAAGTTCAATAGCAATAGAAAATGTCAAATAGGATTTACAGTATTATAATCACTTAAACTACTGCAGTAACAGAAGCAGAGCTATTCTCATATAGCTTTGTTTAACTTGGCACAGCCCAGATTGCTTCCTAAGCAGTCAAGAGAGATCAATGTGGTTCTGAATATTCTCAGTATAAATTACCCCTCTGCTCCCTTCCTAAAAAGCAGCTTCTCTTTTTGGCATATGCAAGACAAGCTACTACTTGCTACTTGTCTAATCAGATTCGTGTCTTCTTTTATCTATGTTTGAATCAGTCCAGTAAAGAAGCAATAAAAAGTAATTGTCTTTTGAGAGATTTCTCTAAAAAAAAAATCACCACTATATATAGCACCACTATAGCATTAAAAAGGGAGTCAAGAAACTCATTCTGCATTTCCTGTTGGCTAACCTGTAACTATACAACATTGCGTTGTTCCTTAATGTTACAATAAATTGGTTATTTAGCTAGGAAAAATGTCAATACATATTTCAAAACACCCAGACAGGAAATTGCTTAAAATATAAAAGAGCACTAAAAACATAAACAATAAATACTTTTTAAGTTTTCTTTAATACATATATTAAATATTATATATGGTCAAGTACCTAGATAGGAACCAGTTTATTAGCCCTATATGTAATACAACATTTGATCACCTGGGATTAATTCCTAAAATGGTCTCTTTTAAGTAAAGATCCATCTTTGATAAGCAAAGGTGGACTATCACTAAAAAATACATGTACTGTATTTTTCAGACTATAAGGCGCACCTAAGAGCCTTAAATTTTCTCAAAAATCGGCCATACGCCTTATAATCCAGTGCGCCTTATGTGTGCACTGAGTTCCAAAATCTGTAAAAATGTTGTGCGACTTTGGTAAGCACTCCGCTTGATTGACTGTCAGACCATTTCCTGCTGACACCGGGATGTAATACGTACACTACATACGCTGGCAGCGATAAACCAATCAGAGAACATTAATACATGCAGTACGTATGCATTACGTAAAAGGTACAGCATGTACCGGTATGCTTGCCAGTATCTCCGCCATGCCTCTGGTAGGTATACTACCAGTATACTGCAAAACAATATTTGTTTGTCTAAGGACCCCCGAAAATGGCACCAGTGAAGAGACATGCTTACAAGGCACAATTTAAACTACAGGCTATCAGTTACGCGGTTGTAAATGGGAATAGAGCAGCTGTGAAAGAATTCAACATCATGAATCTCTGGTTCGGAAGTGGAGGAAGCAAGAACAACTTTAATATAATGTATTCAATTTATTGGCAGAAATGGCCTAGTGTCAATGGTTCGGGAGTCTGTGAATAGAGAGGTACACATGCTGTTTGAGAAATTATTTCTTGTTTTCAAATAACTCAAACTCTTATTGGTTTATTTGTAAGGCAGTGTAATGAAAACTATTGTAGCATATTACAAATGCATGAAATAATCCACATTAAATGGGAAATCAGTTATATGGGATCAGTTAGGTCTCTAACAAGTCTTACATTTCAGGATTTCAAAATCCAGTTTTGCTACCAAGTTATTAATTCATAATCAGACTGTGATCCTTAAGGTAGCTATAAATGTATATTGTGTTTGAACTGAATGTTAGTTTTCAGATACTGGTGTCAGAGTTCCGGCGATTTCTGTCATCACTGCAGTTGCTTAAGCCCTACACACAAATTCCATAATTTTTTCATGTTTCTTTCATATTCCTCTTCACTTAAATTTTTATAACACACATAATAATTAAAATGTTCCCCTCCTTTCTTAATTTCATTCTCTCATTCTCCTTATTTCATTTATTTATTAAACATTCCATTCCATTACAATGAGTATTTTATCTATCATTTTAATCACACTTGTTTCATATTTTCAAAGTTCATTTCTATTTCTAATATAACAATACTATCTTGTATACCCTTGCAGAATCCCCCTTTCAATTAGGTTTTCACCCATTATCTCTGTCTTCTAAATAAGCTTATACCCTTAATCCTTCTACATTTTCCCTGTTTCTTTATGTCCTGTTTCTGTTCTTTATAATTTCTTTTCCTTTCCCTCTTCCCACTCTTCTCCCTTCCTTTTTTGATCCCTTCTCTCTCTAATTCTGATTTTCTCTTCTGTAATCCTTTCTTCTGTTTCTTCCTAATGTTGTAATTACCGTATTTTTTGGACTATAAGGCGTACCTAAGAGCCTTAAATTTTCTCAAAAATCGGCCGTGCGCCTTATAATCTGGTGCGCCTTATGTGTGCACTGAGTTCCAAAATCTGTAAAAATGTTGCTGTGTGACTTTGGTAAGCTCCGCTTGATTGACTGTCGGACCATTTCCTGCTGACACTGGGATGTAATATGTATACTACGTACGCTGGCAGCGATAAACCAATCAGAGAACATTAAGTAATACGTGCAGTATGTACGCATTACATAATAGGTACAGTACGTACCGGTATGCTTGCCGGTATCTCCACCATGCCTCCGGTAGGTATACTACCGGTATACTGCAAAACAACATTTGTTTGTCTGAGGACCCCCGAAAATGGCACCAGTGAAGAGACATGCTTGTGAGGCACAATTCAAACTACAGGCTATCAGTTACGCGGTTGTAAATGGGAATAGAGCAGCTGTGAAAGAATTCAACATCAATGAATCTATGGTTTGGAAGTGGAGGAAGCAAGAAAATGAACTGCGTCAAGTTAAGAAGACGAAACAGAGTTTCCGCAGGAACAAAGCAAGGTGGCCACAGTTAGAAGACCAACTTGAACAATGGATTATTAAACAAAGAAAAGCTGGGAGAAGCGTCTGTACAGTCACCATTCGACTGAACGCAATAACAATAGCACAAGACATGAAGATCGAACACTTTCAAGGAGGTCCGTCTTGGTGCTTTCGTTTTATGAAAAGGCATCATCTCTCCATCCGTGCAAGGACTACCATGGCGCAGCAACTCCCAGCGGATTACAAAGAAAAGCTGGCCATCTTCCGCACCTACTGCAGTAACAAGATTACAGACAAAAAGATCCAGCCCAACCACATCACCAACATGGACGAGGTCCCCTTCACATTTGACATCCCCGTGAACCATACTGTAGAGAAAAAGGGGACCAGCACGGTATCGATACGCACCACGGGGCATGAGAAGTCGGCTTTCACTGTTGTTCTTGGTTGCCATGGTAATGGACAGAAGCTACCACCTATGGTCATTTTTAAGAGGAAGACGCTGCCAAAAGAAAAGTTTCCAGGCGGAGTCATTGTTAAGGCCAATCAAAAGGGCTGGATGGACGATGGCAAAATGAGAGAGTAGCTGAGAGAGGTGTATGTAAAGAGACCGGATGGTTTTTTCCACACATCACCGTCCCTGTTGATCTACGACTCCATGCGCGCCCATCTCACTGCTACTGTGAAAACCAAGTAAAGCAAATGAATTTGGAGCTTGCCATCATTCCGGGAGGATTAACAAAAGAACACCAACCACTGGACATTGGTGTAAACAGGGCGTTCAAAGTGAAGTTGCGAGCGGCATGGGAGTGTTGGATGACAGACAGTGAACACACCTTTACTAAGACTGGGAGGCAGCGCCAAGTGAGTTATGCCACCATATGTGAATGGATTGTGGATGCCTGGGCTAAGGTATCTGCTTTAACTATTGTCCGAGCTTTCGCAAAAGCTGGCATCATTGCTGAACAGCCACCTGGCAACGAGACTGACTCCAACAATGATGAGAGGGAACCCGGCATGTTTGATGGCGAAATTGCCCAGCTGTTCAATTCAGGCACAGAAGATGAGGACTTTGATGAATTTGTGGGAGAAGATTGATTAAAAAAATAATGTGAGTGTATTGTTAAACAGTAGAATGAAGTTCAAATAAACTTGATGTTTTGCTTCCGTTACCTTTTTTTTTTGTAGACTGTATGTTTTGGCATGCGTCTTATAATGTGGTGCTCCTTATGTATGGGTTAAGTACAGAAATAGACCCCGTAATTGAGGCTGCGCCTAATAATCCGGTGCGCCTTACAGTGCAGAAAATACGGTACTTTTCAAACTATTCTTTTGTGGGGTTGTTTTTTCAAATCTTAAATTTTTCACTCTCTTTCCCCTCTTTCCTTTCTTTTCCCCACATGGAAATACTTGGTCATTGAAGATGGCTTCTTCTTTGTCCCGCCCTTCTTGTTCTACAGGCATTTCTCATAGTTCAGGATTTCAATTTCTAAAAATTGAAATATGAAGCCAAAAGAGCCCCTTCCTTCTTGTTCATTTTATTTCTGTTTTTTAAGTTCCATTCTCAATTCCTCCAAGAGTGATACCATTTTAAAAACTTAAACAACGACCCGATTAATTTTAGTCCTTTAGAACCAATAGCGAAAAATCCAAAAATCACCAAGTAATCCAAATAATCCAAAGCTGTTTATTCTTGCTTCTTTTTTCCACTTTCTCTTCCTGGTGTTCCCTTATCTTGTCACAAAGTTTCAGTTAAAATGTATTTTTTAGGAATCTTGTCAAAATTTCACTGTTAATTCCTTTCACTTCCAGGTGGTCTCCATTTTTCCAGATCCCACCCTTTTGTTTTTTTCCTTCTTTTAAAAGTTTTTGAATCCAGAGATCTTTATTATCCTTTGACATTTTATTTTCCGCTTAAATACCTGTTATTGTCAAAGTGGATTTTTGCTGGTTTCCTGCTTAAATCTCTTAGTTGTCAATATAGGGAAGAAAATAAAAAACACCAAATCCTTTCCCTTCCCTCTCTCATTCGCCATTTCAAAGTCCTCTTTGGGAACAGTGTTGTTCTTTATAATTCAAATTCCAGGTACCTTATATTGTTGCTTTTTCAGTTCATCCCGGTCAGCCAAAACTTTCTCTTCTTATCTTCCTCCTGCACATTCTTTTTCAGTCAAGTTCTTCTTTGAGGTGGCCATTTCTGACCACCGCTGCAACCACTGGCAGGAAAGGGAGTAATGGCCAGCTGGGGAGGAGAGATACAACTCTCCTCGACCCTGCTGGCAGTCTTCCCCCTCTTCACCACCTCTACGGAGTGGCTTAGTCCCGAAACCAGCTAGCTCGGGGCTCTCCAGTGGCGAGCACAGATCGAAACTGCGCACAATCACAGATTTCAGTCTGTCGCCGAAGAAGCTCAAACTGGAAGCCCTTGTGATGTGCTTTAGATGGGGCTGCCTATGAAGAGTATTTAGAAACTACTATTGGTGCATAATTCTGGGGCATGGCATTTTTGGATATTCTTCAATAAAGTCATGTAATACCTCTGTGGACGATGCCAGATTATTTGCAGGATGCCTATTAAGGGAACCTGTTTATATGTTAATACTTGATTTATTGATTAAAAATAGATTGACCTCAGAAATATATCTTCTTATTATATAAGGTGGTATTATTTGTGCAAATTATATTGTCCTTTGTTTTGTTTGCCTCTGTTTGCCAATAGTATTATTACTGCGAAGGGGGAAGCTACTGTATATAAATTGCTTTCAAAGATTTATAGAAGGAACAACAACAATAGCAGCCTCTTTAGTGTGAAAAATACAAATGTTAATTTGTTCTTTTCCAATTAGGCTATAAATTTGGTTTATCATGTCATTAATAAAAGCTTTGTCAGCATAATCAAATTTATTTTTCCATGAATGTCTGCAAGAAGCAGTGGCAGATTTGGAAGAAGTATGTCAATTTTTTTCTATTCTATTACCCTGGTGACATGAGATAATTTGTTAAGTATGCATGGGAAATTGTTGGGATTCTGATAGGAGTACAAGAAGTTATAGTAACATTTGGAAAATGCAGTTCAGATTTATGCCTGACAGAGGATTTACATCGAGATTTTGCTTTTCAGCAGTATTTAAGAAATGTATGAATGTGAACAATTATTGCATATTTGTTAATTTAAAGAAAGCATATGATAAGGCAAATAGACTTGAATTATACAGTGTTTTGGATGAATATGGAATTTAAGATTGGCTGCTAAATATGATAATGAAAATAAAGCATGTGTCAGGAATATTAAATATTTGAACAATGAAATAAAAGTCTGTATGTCAGGGATGTCAAACTTGTAGCCCGCGGGCTGGATGCATCATGTGCTGGCCACGTCCCCGCCTGGTTTAGCAAAGGGGAAAAAAGTCCCAATATGTCACATGACGCCACCGTGACAACACAAGTTTGACACCCCTGCCCTAGGTTGTTTAATATCTTTGCACATATATGATTAAGGAAAGTTTGTGATTACGTGTGGGATGATTCGGTTCTAAGCATGAAAGTTTGTAATATATGCAGAAATGTAATCAGGAATGTAATTCATAAATAAACAAAAACAATGAGTATTAATTTCCCTTGATGTTGTTTCTTAACATCCAATTTGGTGTAGTGGTTAAGGTGCTGTTCTAGAAACCAGGAGACTGTGAGTTCTAGTCTTGTCTTAGGCATGAAAGTTAGCATGTGACTTTGGGCCAATCACTGTTCCTTAGTTCAACCCACAACAGGTTGTTGTTATGAAGGAAATAGAAGAAGGAAGGAATATTAGGTGTGCCTTGCATTACTTATAAAGTAATATAAGCAATTAAAAAAATCTAATGAATATGAAAAAAGGAGTGATTGATACAAAAATTGATACAAAAGTGATTGAAATGATTTGATAATATAAAAAGAATGATGCACAAAAAATTATGAAGGAAAAATGAATGTGTTGGGAGATAAAATAGATGAAGAAAGTTGTCATTCGGGAGAACTGATAAGATCTCCCAAAATAAAGAAATTTAAAAATGTAAAGAACAAAAGGCTATGAATGGAACCAAGTGCAAAGGAGGATATGATCCCTTTACAGTTTGTGTGACCACATTTAGCAGCTGGTAATATCCTTATTTCATCACCCCATTGTGATGCTGAATCATGTTTTATAAATGGAACATTTTCTTGAAAAATAACCTTGTTAGTTGCAGATTACTTATTGATGAATCCAACTAAAATTTAAATAGTTTTCTGGTAATCCTAGTTACATCTTTATTGGATATGCAGAAAAATTCTGAAGTGGTGTTACTTTATGGAAGACAGCTAAGTCATTTAAAAACTGTTTAGCATGTACATGAGGCTGCTGGGTAAGGTCATTTGATGGTGTGTAGGGAGGTATCTCTAATATGCTGATGATATCCAGCTTTACTTCTCCACTTCAGGTTACCTGAATTATGCTGTTGATGTCCTATACCAGTGCCCGGAGTCTGTGGGGGCCTTGATGAGGCACAACAGGCTTTGGTTCAGTAAAGCAAGACTGAGTGGTATCTGGTGTTTGGAACTTCTGGCACTGGGTTTGTTCCATCTTTGGCTTTGGATTGGGTGATGCTGACTCAGACAGAACTAGTATGCAACCTGGGGTTCTTCCTAGATTCATGGCTCCTATCTGTAATGCAGGGAACAACCATGGCTAGGAGGGCCTTTGCACATTTTGGGGTTGCACACCAGTTATGCCCTTTCTGGACCTGGAGACCTTTCTCGCTGTCACTCTTGCCTTGTGATCTCACATCTGGATTAATGAAATGCTTTGTACATGGGATTGCCCTGGAAGAGCTTTCAGAAGCTATTGTATTTATTAGTGGTTATTGATTTTGATACCTTCTTCGGTTGCTATGCTTCTGTCCACAACCAAATTGAGTGATGACCAAAATTTTCGGAAAAGTTTTGCTTCTGGTTGTGAATATATCTTCGGGTGGCGACCAAACATAGCTGAGGCAATTTTCCCTGCTGTGGTGATTTCCCCTTCGGTGCCATTTCTTTTGTCCACGCATGCACAGTTGGTCATCCGCATATGCACAGTCGGTTGTGCTTCCAGTCATGATCAAATCGGGTTGCGACCAAAGTCCTGGAATGGATTACGGTCATGACCCGAGGTTCCACCATACTTTAATTTTTGCATTTGGAATTTTAATTGTTTTTAATTTTAGTTTAATGTTGTTCACTACCCAGAGTCACTTTTTGAGATGAGTGGCAAGTTTATCTCTTATCTCTTTCCATGAATTTCCAATTTTAGAAGAAAATTGTAGACAGTTGATGCAATATATTAAAAGTGGTAATTTCATCTTCCATGCATACAAGAATTTCTGCCTATGTGTGCCTCAGTGGTAGAGCAAAATATACCAGGCTTGGTCTACAAATAGGAAAAGCTGCCTATCTGAAACTATAAATGCATATAATCAATGTACTGATGATACTGTACCCCATGCTGTCAAATGACATTGTTCAGTGATTTCATGTAGATGTTAAAAGAGGAGAGGCAAGAAACCCAAGCCCCGAGGCACACCCAACAAATTTCAGGGTCCTAGGGACCCTGAACCCTAGAAGTTAGGGTCCTAACCTCTCTCCCCCACTCCCATTCCAACAGGGAAACAGCCTCATAGAAAGGAAGAAAATATCTGCAAAACTCTCTTCCAATCCCCAAAACTGGTTCAGAAGGGTTGCCATGGTCCACAGTATTGAAAACTGCTGAGAGATCCAAGATACCCAGGAATCATCTGAGCTAACAATTGTGCATTGTAATAATTTTGGGGCAAAAAAAGCAGTTGGCAATTAAGGTTTAGATTTAGTGTTTGCAGTGAACAGCTAGAAGACATTTGTGGCCAGTATGCATAGCTAGCATGGAAATGCCAGACTTAATCTTCAAACAGATAGGGAAAGAGGTTTGCTGCCAAACTTTTCCATATTTATTTAAGTCAGATCATAGAAATACAACCTCAGAATCAAAGAGTTGAATTTAAAGTAGAATACTCTGTTCATAATTTTAAATAGAGCCATTTTAACAATTATTGCTAACTGTTTGATGTCATTTCCCATGCCATTTCACTGTCGTACCCAGTAATTGATCTTCCAAATCTCTGTACAATATTTTTTCCCAAATTAAAGCTATGAATCACAGTCTCTAATTTTAAGAACTAGCCACAAAACACTGAGCTTCAATCTAATTATACTTGTAAAAAACAATTATATTTTTAGCATTCAGAGAAATGTCTTATTTTAATTCACTTGGTAAACTTTTTTTAATACATTTTTTATTTTTATTTTATTTCTACAAACACATCATTGTGTGAGCAGCGTGATTCCAGGTTATTTTACATTTTAAAATAAACATGATAATAGTTTCAGATTAATGCTATTAATTTTCTTATCTAATTTGGTATTAATGCTTATTATCAATTTTTATCATTCAATATTTCCATACACTGTTTTATTTCAATCTTTATATTCTTGACATTCCTTCTTTTATAAATTATAAATATACAATTTAATATATAAATATATTGATAGTCATATTTGCAGTGTTTAACAAATTATATAATTCAAATAATCATTCATAGGTTTATATTGGTTTATATTGCCATTATCTATCCCCTTTTTTGGTTTTTAGTTGTGCCACTATTATGTTTTTAAAACAAAGTCCCTTTCTAATCTCATTATAAACCACACATCATAATTTCCATCCTATATACGTTTAGTAAATTGTACAATTCTAACAATAACTTTTATCTTTTTAAATAAACTTTTATTTATTTAATTATCTGTTACCATTATACTATATTATTTTTATTTCTATCAGATACCACCTGCCATTCATTTCCCTTCTCTTGGTAAACTTAAGCAGTTAGATGGTTTGTATATTAAAACAATGATATGTTTTCACTCTTATTATTTTCTTGCTATAAATATTTGTGATATGAAACTGTAGCTGAAACTAAGATAATGGCATCCCACTTCTTGGATGCAGTTTAAAGCTATATCATCCAAATCTTAATTCTATGTTCTGATCAATGGAAGTGTTCAATTTTATCTCCAATTTTATCAACTACAGGTTTACAAAGAATCTCTCACCTGATAAAATCAACTTGAGCACGCTCAAAGGGCAGGGGCAGTTAACGAATCTAGAACTGGATGAAGAAGTTCTGCAGAATTTGCTGGATCTGCCCACCTGGCTAGCCATAACTCGAGTTTTTTGCAACAAGGCCTCCATCAGGGTAAGCCAAAATTCCTATAACTATTAATACGATATTTAGTATTTTCCTGTGTTAATCATTTTTCTGATTTTTTTATTTGGATGTAAAAGTTCCTCTGACTTTTTCTACAAATATTCCCATGTAAGCACTTGAGATCTGCTATAGCAGTGGTCCCCAACTTTTCTGGCTTAGCGACCCGGCGTGGTGGGTGGGTGGGGGAGAGGCAGTGGTGGGATTCACATTTTTTTTTACTACCGGTTCTGTGGACATGCTTGGTGGCAGGGGCAGGATACTGTAAAATCTCCAGTCAGAGGTGGTATTTACCAGTTCTCTGAATTACTCGAAATTTCCGCTACCAGTTCTCCAGAACTGGTCAAAACCTGCTGAATACCACCTCTGGGGACAGGGGATAGTTTTGTGCGAGAGGTAGGTGTGTGCACAGCTCCATTTGTACTCACACGAGGGGAGATTTGCACATATGCACTCGCCTGCTGCTTGCATAGCCTGGTTGGGGACTCCTGTGCTATAGTAATTGGCAAAAAAAAAGATCAAGTTCTGAATCCCAGATGATTCAGAAATTATAGCATAAGCACTCTGGTTACATTCATTTTTAAATTGATTACCAGTTTGCTGTTAGGCTTCACATCTTAGTATCAATCAGATTAGAGCTGGAAGGGATCTTGGAGGACTTCTAGTCTAGCCCCCTATACCATTTCAAACAAGTGACTCCCATTGATGAAGCACCCACAACTTCTGAAGACAAGCTGTTCCACTGATTTAATTGTTCTCACTGATAAGAAGTTTCTCCTTAATTCCAGGTTGCTTCTCCCCTTGATCAATTTCCATTCATTCCTGCCCTCTGGTGTTTGGAAAATAAATTGACCCACTCCTATTTGTGGCGGCTATCATGTTCTTCCTAGTCCTTCATTTCTCTAGGCTAGCCAGACACAAATCCTGCAACTGTTCTTCATATCTGACACTTACTTTCATGCATAATTATTAAGATTATATTTTGTGGTCATACTTGTACATTAATATAAAGAACACAGTGTTCTCTTCTTCAAAAAATACGCTGTAGGCTTCTTCTGGAATAAAATTATTTTTTTCAGTTGATGTAAGCAAGTAATCATTTAAGCACCATTAGGATTGGTGTTGGGGTAGAAGCTTCATGAAAAATGAATTGAAAGATTTATTAATAAAAAAGTATAGCTCTGATCCTTTTCTGCTGGAATAGCAAAATCAAATCTATCTGCTGTGTTTTCTTGGAATGAGGATTAATAATTGAAACATTTTAGGAAAAAAGTTTAATTTGTAGCATCAGAATTATCTACTCAGTTCAGTACATGCACAGATAAACTATTTGGGTAATGAAGAAACATTTTTGTGTGTGTATATTATTCTTTGTTTAGCTTCTGTAACTTTGTATGTACATTCTTTCCTGACATAAAATTGATATATTTGTTGATATATTAATATCATTCATTTGTTTACAGAGCTAAGTTCAAACAAGTTGCAGTAATAAATGATTATTTTCCATTAAGGGCACATAAGCATTTCTTATGCAATGGGCTCAGGACCCAACTTTTAGTAGGAAAAATACATATAACAAACAACAAAATTATGATTGCAACAGTATATATTTTATGTTCTCTGCTATCTTCATTTTCACTGCTAAACCATTGGCAAACAATCGAAAATAACAAGTTATAAGTTTGGCCTATATGACCATATGTTATTTACCTGGAAATTAATTGCATTTATTTACTAATGTTTTCTTCCAAAATTATCTTGTCTTCTGTTTAGAAGAAGACTAGGAACTGATAAATATACTATAAACATACTATATGTACTGAAAAAAAGGGAAGAGCAGGATAAAAATTAGCTTTCACTGGTTTTAAAATGTTATTCTCTAATTGGAGTTTTAGTGCTTAGCAAGCTTTTAAAGCAGTAGTCCTAATCTTTTTTGCACCATGGACCAGTTTTGTGGCAGATAATTTTTCCACAGATGGGGGGGGGGCAGAGTTTGCTTGCTTGTGTACTATGACCTGCTCACTTCGTAACAGACCACAGACTGGTATTGTTCCATGCCCCAGGGTTGTGGGGTCCCTGTTGTAAAGGATGTTTTGTAAACTTCATTATAATTCATTCCATGTCCAATGTTTTGTGAAATTCTTAATAATCCATTCTAAGATTTGACTTAGGGTTATAGTTTTTATGACCATTATCAATTTTTATTAAACATTTCTTTGCACTTTCATTAATATTGGGAAGCAGATGATTAATTTGTGCCCTTTTACTACAGTATATTAGTGGGTCAGCTAATCCTCTGAAACCAGCTTTCACAAGTAGGAGAATTCTGATAGGATAATTTGTGAACTTGAGAGCAGGCTAGGAAGAAAGACTGCTTGGGGAAGAAGAAAGATTTTTCACACCTGCTTACTTTTCTCTGATGGGAATAGTATCCCCAGAGCAATCTCTTGTTTGCTGATTAAGCAACCATAATAATAGATTTTACTAACTGTATGTGTATTGTTGTATTGATGGAGGCCACAGATGTTTTATATAATATATTGCTTTGAATATCTCCTTAGAGCAGTGCACTCTAAAGTCCTTATGATTTGGACATAACTTATTAGATGTTATAGAAACTAAATTTGTAGGGTAACAGTTTAAGGCATAGCCATCAAATTCATCTAACTTCATCTATTGTCTGAAATGGCTGTGTCATTTCCCCTAATAGAGGGGCTGACATTGGTGATATTCTTTCAAGAGCAGGAATGTTTTAATTAACATAACCTATAAATAATTCTATTTTTGACTTAAATGTTTGTTTGAAAATGTACCAGTAAGCAACAAAGTTGGAATACTCTACCTGACCTCTGTGGTTTCTTCCCCAAACCCCAAAAATTTTAACCTTGGACTGTCTACTGTTGACCTTTCCTAAGAGGTTTGTAGGGGGCGTGCATAAGCGTACCAACATGCCTACCATCCCTATCCTATTGTTTCTTTTATTTTTCTTATATGTATCCATGTATTCATAACTATGTTTATACTTATACCTATTATATTTTAAGCAATTGACAAATCAAATCAAATTTAAAAAAAATGAAGTTTACGGCACAAAATGTTAATTTATAGCTGATCTGCATTTGTATGCAGAATATTTAATAAGGAAAGGTTTTGTTTTTAATGAGTATGTATTTCCATGCAGCAAATTTTGTCATGCTAATTTTCAGAGCAAATGCTAGAACTGGTCTTGTTAGTATCACTCTAAACCTATTTTATCCTTACAGCATTTCCTGTTTATTTAATGTTAGTTCTGTTGTTTCAGATCCAGTGGACTAAGTTGAAGACTCACCCAATCTGTCTGGTAATGGCCTTTTTTATCTCCTGTTTATTTGTTAGTAAGAATTTGTAATCTAGTTTATGTCTTTAAAAAGCATTTATTTTTAAACCTAAAAATAAGGGTGAATAAATACTGTTATTGGTCTCCATATAAATCAGTTATAGTTGTAAGCATAATTCTGTGTAATTTCTGTGATGAATATATAAATGTTGGAAGTAATTAAGTTAGTTGTAAAACACAACAATCTTTCTCTTAGGTTTTCAGGATTGTTGTATTTGTAAGCCTTTTTTGCCATCATAAGAAGCCAGTTTTTGGTGGAAACTTTGCCATATACTCCTGAAAAAATGTGAATTGATAGCATTTTACATGTATTATTCTGCTGCCCTAAACTACATCTTATATTGTATATATGAGTATACTCACCATACGCTTATCATGGGAATGAATTTGAAAAATGTTTGAAAGAAAATTAGGCCAATGGCATTGTTTGGGTTGATTAAAATGTTGAGATTTAGAAGAAAGTTCTTTATATATTTTCATAATTAATCTGCAATTCATTACCACAGATATGGTAGTGATTGTTAAATTAAATTACTTCAAAAGAAGATTAGATAAATTAATAGAGAAGAAGTCTAATGAGAGCTATTCATACTGAAAACTCAATGATGCATAGTTGGATTGGAGACAATATGTCTCCAAATGCAGGTTGCAGGGGAAGAGTGGCAAGAGATTTGTGTCTTAGTTTCCTAATTGTGAGCAAGCCAGAGAAACCTGTTTGGCTGCTGTGAGAAACAAAATGCTGAACTAAGATGGGCCTTGGCCTGATTCAGCAAAACTATTTTTATGTTATTAATGACTTAATTTCAAGGCTCTTCTTTTTTCAGGTCCCATATGACAGTCTTCGTCATTGCTTTAGTTGGGGGTGATTTTTGAGGATGTGAAACTTAGTTGGCTTTTAATTTAAGCTAGATAGTTTTGGATAGTAACAGTAGTGATATTTATTAGTATGGGGGATAGTATATGTATTTTAAAATAGAAATAGCATGCTGAAAACTTCAGCATATGAAACAATCCTAAATAGTTTGATACTAGTGACAAAAAGGTGAGATTACTGTACATAATATTTCTTTCACCTATGTTAAGCCAGGTTAACATTGCTTACTGTTAACATTATAAATTGATAGTTTTGCACATTAAAATCAGTCAAAAATACAAATCACATTCTGGGTTAGGGTTGGCAAATTGGTTTTTGAGTGACTAAAGGTTATGCACACAAACGAACTTGTTCATTTATTTTGACAAATTGGCTTGTTTGATGGGTTTCTTTATAACTGTGCTTTGCACCTTTGTAGATTCATTAGAAGCTACATTAAGGCACAAAAGCAAACCAGAAATGGACCAGGAGCGTACATAGAGCTATGTTCATACATCATGCCATAGTCTAGTCAGTAATCCCAAAATATTTACTCCATTTATAGAATTGTACAAGAAAATCAAACCATCACTATTAGTATGAAGTATAACCCAGTAAAATTAGATTAGGAAAGAATTCTTATTATTTAACCCCCCAATATTTTTAAATTTCACCTTATTCTCTCCTAGTTCCTTCCATGTACTTTCATACTACTTCTCCATGTTATTCTCTTCATTGTTTCACAGTGTTTGGATAAAGTTGAAGTGGAGATGCAAACATGTGAAGAGCCCAGGCCACCCAATGGACAGTCTCCCATTGCTGTTGCTTCAGGACAGAGGTTATTTCTGCTTCTAATTTTTTCTTAGTGTGCTTTTTGGTACAACCTTTGCTTTTCTAGTTCAAATGATACTATGCTGCAGTGATGTCTATAGCAGGTTTTTAACAGGGTTAAAAATGACAATTTCAAGGTTTCAAGTAATATATCCCATTCAACAAGAACTCCGAGGCAGGCATATTCCTCAAAGAACATTTTATCGGGACATATCAAATTGGCATATTCTTGGTGGAAAACTGGCTCTAAGTTCTTGACGGTTTTACACCTAATTAAAAGTAAAACATTGTCACTTCCCCACAGAGTCACCAGTCACCAGTCCAATTAGCATATAGTCTAGTTGCTAAGTGACCTCAGTCTCCACCTCTTGAACACCTGTACCAACGTCCTTGATTCCCAGAGGAAAGAATTTTATTTTGGCTACAGCACCCCAGCTATTTCTACACCCCCCTCCCTGGCCCCTTCGCTCCAGGCTGTGTCAGCCCTGAAACAGTGAGAAGAGAAAACTCCCTAAAAAAGGCTACAAAAAGAAAATGGCCACAGTTCAGCCAACTTCAGGGTTGACAGACAGGTGCAACCAGGCAATCAAAAGCTCATCTTTTTAAAACACGTTTCACATTTAAAATAAGATGGACTTTGATTGCCTTGTTATACATGTTAATTTGAAACCTATACGTTTTCAAGTTTTTTTCCCTTGATATCTTCCTCTTGTAGCTACTCTCATATTTTCCTAATAAGGTGCAACTAAGGGCAGCAGCTCTTAGAGCTAAACTATATGGAATCCAGATTACAGTTAATTTTTCCAGACGTTGGAGTGGTAGGAAAAAAAAAAAGTTGTTGGCTTTTTGTTTTGTTTTGAGCTGCTAAAGAAAAAAGAAAGATGTTTTTAAAAAGCATTCTCTTTTATAGCTCTGGAATTATCTTTTTGAAAAGAATAAAATTTACATATATAAGATATCTTGCAGCTGTACTTTGGGACTATAGGGACTATGTCATTTTGGGACCAATGCTAAACAAAAGCTGTTCAATATATAATATGCTTTGTGTTTGCGTGAAGCATTAATTATAGCAAGGAAGACTTTTTAAAAACAATCCATATGATTCTTGCCTCTTTTGTTATTGGCTTCATGGGGAAAGCAAAGTTTATTTGTTTGTGGATATATGAAGATGTTTAATATTATGTTTAATATTTTTAATGCTTTTTTAAAAAAATAAAATAATAAAATTGTAGGAAAACAATCTAGCTATCTGTCCTGACCTAGAATTAACATAACTTTACATAAGCCTAACACATTTCCAAGTTACATGGTTTAATGGTTAAGATGAGCTAAAGCATTGTACTCTATTAAAAATTATTTCCTCCTCTGCAGTGAATATGGATTTGCAGAGAAGGTTGTAGAAGGTATGTACATTATTGTCAATTCTATTACCATCAAGATACACTCCAAGGCTTTCCATGCATCATTTGAATTATGGCAGCTTCAAGGATATAGTGTCAACCCTACCTGGCAACAAAGTGATCTTCGCTTTACCCGAATCACTGATTCACATAAGGGAGAGGTAGGCCCATAAATAGGTATTCTTATATTTGGAATGCTTTCTGTAGACTTGCAAAGATTTTAACATTTGGTTATGTTTTTCGTTGCTCTACACATCTTTTTGATTTCTGTAGTTTGTCACAACCATTTTGAAAGAAACTAAGTCGCTTGTAATTTTTTGTTCTTTTTAAAATTACCTGTTTCCTAATTTATAATTTACAAAACTACATTCGACAACTTTAGGAATTTTTTTTTAAAAATTGTATCCCTTGCTTCCCTCGGATAGGTTTTAACATTTAAAGAACTCACCTGGCAGACTCTTCGAATAGAAAGTGGAGAAAGTGGAGAACAAGATCCTCTCACTACCCCTCTAAGACTTATTACTAACCAGGGCAAAATCCAAATATCACTTAAGAGAAAGGTGAATATATATTTTGTTGAAAAGTATTGTTGGGTAGAATTATTAATATAACTAGAGTTCAGATAATACGCATAATATCTTTTGATATGAATATTAAGAATTCCCAGCTCACCCAGAATAAGATAAAACAATGGAATATATTTTTTCCCAGCTGTTTTGGAGTTCGAAAAACAGAAAGATGGATTTAAAAAAAACTATTTAAATTTGAATAATATATTCCAGCTGCAAAATGTGGAGCTCCTGGTTGCACAAATTAGAATTATTTTATTAATTAAGAATTTCAGATCCTTGATTTTTAGTAAAAAAAAAGAAAAAAAGGATTTGATATATGTTATACAGTTCTTGACTTAGAACCATAACTCAGCTCTCAATTATGGTTATATGTGGTAATGGTCATTAAACAGGTGATCATTTGATTATGTCCAATTTTATGACTTTTTTGTGGTCATTAGGCAAATGGCGGTCATAAAATGAGTGCTGCAGTCATTGTGAACCCATTATTCACATGGGCATTTTTTTTTGCTGGAGATCAGAAGTAAACACCAGTTTCAGGCAAAAAGTTGAAAATCATGGTCATGTGATCACTGGGCAGTGCAAACAACTTTAAATGCAGGCTGGTTGTTGAATACCAAAAATATAGTCATGTGACTGTAGGTGAAGGCAGACATTGAAACTTCTAATTTTAATTTTAATTTTCAGGGTCTGTCATCAGTGACCAGTCGTAAGTGAAGAACTATATGTTGTTCAAAAAAGGGTCTGAACAGAAACTTGATAACCATATTTTAATAAGTTTTTAAAAGTTGTTAAAGGGTTGAGAGGAATAACTCCATTCAATGCTCAGGAAATAATAGAATAAGAATAAGAATAGAGCAGAACAAAACAGAACAGAATAGAATATAATTCTTTATTGACCAAGTATGATTGGACACACAAGGAATTTGAGATCAAGTGAGGTATTAATACTACTCTATAAAGCCTTAGTAAGACCACACCTAGAGTACTGCATTCAGTTTTGTTCACCACATTATAAAAAATATGTTGAGACTATAGAAAAAGTACAGAGAAGAGCAACCAGGATGATTAGGGGACTGGAGGCTAAAACATGCAACAAACAGTTGCAGGAACTGGGCATGGCTAGTCACGTGAAGAAAAGGACCAGGGAAGACATGATAGCAGTCTTCCAATATTTGAGGGGCTGCCACAGAGAGGAAGGATTCAAGAAACTTTCTGACAGTGAGAACAATCAGCTTGCCCTCAGAAGTCGTGCGAGCGCCATCACTTGAGACTTTCAAGAAGAGATTGGACTGCCATTTGTCAGAAATGATGTAGGGTCTAGTGGTGTAGAAATCATTTAGGAATTAGCCTATATGCTAACTTATGGGAAAAATAATTTAAAGATGCTACCCAGTGAAGCTGCTTATTCTTGGGAATAAATAAAAACCCTTTCAGACCGCATGCTGATCTTTTTTTTTTTTTTTATGATCCAGACAAAGGATTGCAATGTGGTGGCATCTAAGCTCATGTTCCTTCTTGATGACTTGTTGTGGGTGCTAACTGATTCCCAGCTGAAGGCAATGATGAAGTATGCAGAGTCCTTGAGCGAAGCCATGGATAAATCAGCTCAGCAGAGAAAAAGTTTGGCTCCTGAACCTGTCCAAGTAAGCACCTTTAACACAAGTCGTGTTTAAAATATGTTTATTCTCTCTCCCTCTCCCTCCCTCCCTCTCTCTCTCTCTCTCTCTCATTCTCATGTGATATTGTTGATTGCATTTATGTCTCATTATGATAAGAATTGACTCCTGATAGTTTACACAATATAGGCAAAATTAAATTTATATTTTAAAAGTTAAAATAAACACTTTAAACAAATGTTTAAAGCAAACAACTCTTCCTTCCATCCAGTCAATAAATGTCTGCAAAAATGACCGAGTCTTAACTGGAATGCTTTTCAGAACAGCTTGGTCTTCTGAATATTCCTGAATGTGTCATGGGCAGGCCAGATGGTGCTCTAAATGGAGGCCATTCCAGAGAGCTGTTGCTGCTTCTAAAAGACAGCAAGATCTGATCTCGGCTCCTTTTACTTTCCCAAAAGTGGGAAGTTAAAAATAGCTTCTCCTGAGATGATTTAATACAGGGGTCTCCAACCTTGGGAACTTTAAGACTTGTGGAAACTGGCAGAGGAACTCTGGGAGTTCCAGAGTTGCCAAGTCTTAAAGTTGCCAAGGTTGGAGACCTCAGATTTAATAGGTAGGACCAATTTTGATTGGAGTAAGCAATCCATCAGATTTGCAAGTGTCAAACCACAAAGGGCTTTATAGCTCACAAATCTTTAATTTGCCAAAAGAGCAGAAGCATATGTTGCTCCACAGATATTTAGGATTGGATCCAAATTGGATATTATAAGAATATGAGACATACTGGGATTTCAAAAAAATCAGAGGGATTAAAAAAAAAGAGGAGAACAAACAGTAATATTGTTTTCTCTTTCTCCATTAGTTTACTATGTTGCTTCTCACAAGATTACATAGTAAACCGTACAGGTAGTTTTTGGTTAAAGACCACCATTAAAGTTTCAGTGAATGAGTTGTACTTACATGATCCTTGCAGTTCCTGCTATTGTAGTGCTTCATGGTGACATGATTGAGATTCAGACTGGTAACTGGTTTGTATTTGTGGCAGTTACCTGTCTCCCATGGTCACTTGATCTCCATTTGTTATCTTCCCTGCTAGCTATCTACAAACAAAGACAATGGTAAATTAGCAGGAAGGGTTGGTTTACTTTTTCCCATAAAGACAATGAATGTTGATTCAGTGTTCTTGATGTTGCACAGTATATTGCTTTATTTAGTTAGTTATTCAATCAAGATAGCAGCCCAATCACTAAAGCAACCATAGGCAGCATTTTAAAATAGATAAATAAAAAGAGTAATACAAGTAATACAATATAAGAAACAAATGCATGTAAGATTGTATCTGGAGAAAAACAGCACCATAAAAAACAAGTACTAAGCATGATTACAAATCTCTTCTCCCAGTGTCTGACTAGAAAACCATATCTTTGTGGCTCTTCAGTATTAGATAAATATAGAACCCAGCAATTACTCTAAAATGAAAAATATTTTTGTGGAAGACATGAGGACAAATCATCAGGGAAGTGCAGACGCCTGGAAATAGCTGTTTTTATTTTCTCATTAGTAAAGCTGCTTAAATGTGGGTGAACAGTATTGGGTGTTAGGTTTTATTCCTGAGTGGAAAACCATACTCAAGAAAATATTTATTCATCAATAGTTACTCATGCAGGACAGGGTCAAGTGAGATGCAAGAATCATTCCTGCATACTGTGTTCCTAAACATTTTGATTAATGACTAGAAAGTGGAAGGGGAGATAGATGCATATTAGCAGATAATTAAAAATCAAGCTGCATTTGGAAGGCTACAGATTCTAAAGTCTGAGCCTCTGAGGCTGAGTGGTTGACTAAAGGTGAGGGACAGCTATTCTTTCATTCATATTTCCTTGGCTTCAATCATAATCTCAGTGATTGTTACCCTGTGGTAAGATGGGCAGACAATAAATTTTTTAAATAAATAAATAAATGCTCATTTTCCTTTGTGGGTTAATCCCATTCACTAATTTTTTATATTGTAATTTAGGAAACAGGTATAATGACCTCCCTTCCCCCTTCCCCCATTGCCCCTACAAAAACAACAACAGTAACAACAACGGTCTTTAACAATTATTCCAAGATCTGTGTTTTCCAGTTTGGCTTTCTGTTTACTAATATTCATTCATGGATTTGAATTTGAAATTCAAATGCCTTAAATTAATGCATTTTAAAGCCTATTTTTCTGTTTCCATAGGATGATTTTTAGATCTTTGGATACTATGTTATCTCCATTGTTCCTCTTGGGTTCTGTATGAGTGAAAATTAGTACTTCATTCTTCTGTATTACAGATCACACCTCCTGTTCCCAGTACCCAACAGTCTTGGCCCCAGTCATTTGGCAGCACCCATAAAGCAATCAGCCAGTATTTTGAGATGTATGATATGAAAGAGTCTTCCTATCACCTTCTGATTTCCCGTCTGGACCTTCATATCTGTGATGATAGCCACACTCGAGAAACAGGTAGCTTTCCCTGGGCTGAAATTGGGAGAGCAGTGTGACTGGTGGGGATAATGACATGTGCAGAATTTTTAAACAGATGTTTCAGCTTGATTCCTCTTTTTCCTCTTTCTTCCTCATTCCAGCTTTTTTATAAAATCATTTCAGGAGCAAGAACTCTGTTTTGAGCTCATGGGCACATATGAAATGTTAGGTACTGTTATAATAAGGATATTGTGGGGAATTCTGTATTCACAAATAAAAATAAAACTAGTGAAATGGCTCCCCCCATCTCTTCCTGTCCCCCCCCCCCCATATGTTCTTTCTTTTTATTTTTGTGGTACAAATGTTTCTTCAGAACAATATTAGGCTGCAGCCACATTTCCCATTTTTCTAATGGAGCCTAAATAGCTATGGCCTATGTTGTAAATAAAATGTTAAAGGTCGATGCTTTTTAACACAAGCTTCATATTGTTTGTTAACAGAATGTTAAAAAAAAGACTAATATAGGTAGAGACACCTGCAAGCATCAAGGGAGGTTGCTATAAGTATCTTTATGCTTATGGGTATCATTTAGTTTAGTTATCGAATTAGATAACTGTTAGGAATGTAAGTCACCTAACAGCTATTTGAGTTGGAAATATATAAACCAGGATAGACAATTTAACACTGTCTCTTTAAAAGAATGCAAAAATTGTAATTTGGTGTGGTTTCAAACGGCCATAAGATGGAGCCAGAAACCTGGGTTGTTTTGTCTTAGTCTCAGAAGAAGTCTCAGTGAGTCTCTGTTTCCTTCTGTTAGTGAGTATTGGCGTTCCTCCTAATTGACTGATATTCTTGGATTTTATATAAGTCTGTTACTGAACTGTTTTTGACACTGGACTTCGTTATTGGATTATCCCTGGACTGAAAACTGACTGATTTAAACTGTGAATGACTTTGGACTGCTTGTTTTGAACTTTGCTTAAACCTTTATTGAAAGTAAAAAAATCTACATTTACTGTACAGTGTATCTGCGTACTGTGTGTGTATTATTCAAACACTACTCTCAATACGTCTCCCTGTATGCACTCATTCTCCTAACAGGGAATTACCTCAACAATAACTAATTAGAATCATGCTATATGACAATATGGAGACATTTTGGATAATCTAATGAAAATATTTTAGGACAAAAATCTAAATAAAAACAGATGTTGAGGGATTTAGATATTTGACATCATTTTAAAAAGTGTTCCAAAAGGTGAACCCTAATTTATTTATGGTTAAAACAATGTATATTGTTCAGAGTGTTGCAATCTGGAGTACCAATTCATATTTTATTTGTGTAAACTAGGCATACAGCAACCAGGATTTGTCTCATTTTAATTCTATTTTACCACAGGTGCTTCCAAATATGGTATAGTGGGAGGTGCAATGCAATTAACTTTTAGGAAGATGGGCTTCGACTATTATCCTTTCCACTGGGCAGGTATGTCACAAAATTAGTGAGATATTGCAAACAGACAAATATTCTATTGCAGCAAGTGAAATGAGTGTAGCAAATGCAGAGGATACTATTATTTTTTGTCTGAACTTGCTGCAATGGAGGAAGAGCTGAACATACAGCCCATTCCTGAAAAAGCAGCAATAGACTGCACAGCTATCAATGACACTTTTGCTAAATTTAAATACAATCATATAATTTCCATGGGAGAAAAAATAGGGAATTATGTCATTCTTTGTTTTACTTTTTTTTAAAATTGTAGGGGCTTCATCACTTTTTTCCTGTTTGCTAAAATGGGGGTGCATGTGATGCATCTGGTCCACGGGCCAGGAGTTTTATAGCCTTGGTATTGGGTCTCTTGCTTGAGCAGGGGGTTGGACTAGAAGACCTCCAAGGTCCCTTCCAGCTCTATTCTGATTAAAGGTGGACAGTGAACTTTAACAAAGAAGACATCGAGGGAAGTTGCCATTACTGAGCAAAATTATGAGTAACAAATATTCATTTACTGTGTACAAATTCCATTAGATATAGGAATGGTTTTAAGAATGTGGTCTGGAATCAAATGGCAACATTTGTTAAGCTACTATGGAAAACAGACTATTACATATTAATAAATTTTCAGATAGGTAAATTATATGTATAGTTAACAACAACAAAGCTTTTTAACTTAGTTGATCGGAGAGGTCCAGATTAGAAGTGTGTCTTCCCAAATGAAATGGGTTGGATGGCAGTAGTATTGTCATTTTGTCAATTTAAACTCCTTATTTTATTCAGGTGATAGCTGCAGACATTGGGTACGATATTGCGATGCCATGGAGACCTGGGAACATTGGGCGAAAAAACTAGTGAATGAATTCCAAAACAAGATGGGAAAATACAATGAAGAAATAGGTTCTGCCTTCTTTAAAACTGCAGAGAAGGAATCTCCTTTGAAAAAGAGACAAGGTAACTCACGATTCTTTATCAAGGTTTTGCAGCTGCAGGTAGCTGGGAGCAGCTTTCAGAGCAAACATGCAAGGTGTAGCAACAGCATGATTTTAGTAAGTTTACTTTATTGTCATTGTACCTCATACAAGAAAATCAAACATCATCTTCAGTGCACATCATGACCATGACCATGAAAATAAACACAAACACACATCCTTCACTCTCCACACATTGAATCGAAAACTCCTGACACCGCATCAACACTGCACTATACAGCAGAATTCAAAAGAGCTGGGATAGAAGCTGTTTTTCTGTACTGTCTGCCAGATGGTAATAATTCAAAAAAAGAGTTCCCAGGATGAGATGGATCTTTGAGAATGTTTTGAACTTTCTTAAGGCAGTAGGAGCTATGGAGCTCTTCCAAAGAGGGGAGAGAGCAACTAGTGATCTTCTGGGCGATGATGTTAGCCCTCTGGAGTGTTTTCCTATCTGCCACTGTGCAATTAGCAAACTATATAGAGGTGCAGTAAGTTAAAATACTCTCTATGGTGCAGGGGTAGAAGGTCACCAGCAGTTTTTCATTCAGTTGTTATTTTCTGAGAAGTCTCAGGTAGTATAATCTCTGCTGGGCCCTTTTGACCAGTGTTGCAATGTCAGCGCCCCTGACTTTGTTAACCATTCAAAAGAGGTTCTTCAGATGTGCTCCTATATTTACCAAAGCACCTCTTTTGATCACTTTGCTCTTCTGTATTTGCTCACTCAAAACCTCATTTAACTTCTGAATACTTCTGAATAATGAATACAGGGCAACTGTTGAAGCATCCACATTGCATTGTGCTACTTATGTGTCTTGTTAAAAACTGAAATTTAGGAATAGGGATGGGGTACAACTTATGATATGTCAAAAATAATGCATACACATCTGGGTTCAGTGCAACTGTATTTAAAAGCACTATTGTCTCATATGGGAAAAGTATACTTCCTCTTGTTTCAAACTGGAATGATGATGGTTCTAATACTTCAACAGCTTATGAAAGCTAAACCCTGGAATCTATATCAGATATGTATATATTTTTATATAAATATGTGTTTTCCATTTGACAATTGTTTCATGAGAACAAATGCACCACTGTCTTCTGTATGTATTGAAGGTGGAAGGATAGCTCTTAAGTTTTGTTGCATATAATCATTGGTGAGCCCTAATGATAACTCCTGCATATTAAGGTATTTTTAAAATATCCTTGTTCAAAAAGCAGTTTCTGCCTTCTTCTGTTAGTAGTCATAGGAAGGACAATACTAAAGAGGCAGCTATAGAAATAACATATATAAATAAGTCAAGCTATAACTTCTGAGCCTCTGCTAAGTAGAATTTTCAAGCACATACAGTTCTATATTTGTTGCATTCAGTATTGTTAGTTTGATACTTTTCATGCCAATAAAGAACTGAAGGTAAGAAAGACAGAGGACAATACTTCAAAGTTTAAGGATTGATTTTCATGGCTAAAAGGAAGAATTTGTTCTGATTATTATGATGGTTTTGCTTTAAGATGCTGTTTCTAGTTCTCCAAAAAGCTCTACAGAGAAGGGGTTACATCAGGATAACACACCACCTCATACTCTACTTGGGCTCCAATGGCCTGCATGGAATAGACTCCGATCCAGTTGCCTGGTTGTTCGAGTTGATGATCTGGATATTCATCAGGTAAAGTTCTAACATTTATATGGAAAAGTGAGCATAGATATGTTCCCTTATCTGTGCTTTGTTGCTATTGAAGTGGGAAAATGCCACTTAACTAAGGAATCAAAGCATTTGGAGATAGATGCAACAAAGCATCTTTTATTGACATGCAAAACTAATATTGGTCACTGGGCTTTTCTCCACATTGGGCATCTTCTTCCTCTCCAAGGAAGTTTTAGTTTGACTGGTTTGCCTAATATGCACTTAAGAATTATATCTAACAGTAGATAATTATTTATCCCTGTGATCCCACCCAGTGTCATTGGTGGGGCATGATGGGCTGTACCAGCACAAGAGACCATTGTCATCTTCTATAAGTATGATTTCATCCAGTAAGATATGTAAAAGCTTAAGTCGATTTCATAATTTTCTTCCTTTCAAAGCCAAGTCATAAATATCTGCTTACTTATTTCTGACTTTTAAAGAACAGATAACTAGAAACATATGTTGGATTTTTTTTTTTAAAGTTTGATTTTTAACTGGTATCATCACAGACTATATTTTATGATTTTTCACATTTACAGTAAAGTCTACATTTCAACTTTATAAGAAATTATATTTCGTTATATATTTTTGATCTAATTATGAGAGTCTATAATTCTAGTTAGTGATTTATAGTATACTTTTTGTTTAAAGCTTAATAGCAATTTTGTTTTTCCTTTAAGAAATGACATGACACAATTTATAACTCTATAAATAACAAAGATATTATAAAACTGATCTCCGTGATATTTTAGATCCCATGTTTACATCTAGGTAGTTCTTGTTTAGCGACCACAGTTGGGTCTAGCAGCTTGATCATTAAGCAAAGTGAATTGACTTCCACTTTCTTTTATTCTGTAGACCTATAAAGGTTGTAAATGCAAGGACTGGTCATAAAGTTACTTTTTTATCACTGTCATAACTGCAAATAGTTGCTAAACAAGACAATCACTAAATGATGACTACCTGTACTTGGATTTTGCTAATATTTTACTATCTTATTATTTTGACATAACACTTATTTTTTATGGTTTATATTCTTTTTTTAAAATGATTAATTTAAAAAAGAACTTTGTTAGAACAAAACAGTTTTCCACCCAAAAAAAGAAAAAAGAGGGAGAATAAGAATCAGCTCAAATTGCTGTCTTGCTTATAACACAAGAATATACTATTTGAAAAGTACTGTATAATAGCACTTCAAAAATTTCAATGACTGGTGCTTTTCTTATTCTAAAATCTTTCCTTTCATGTCCTACATTACATATACTTAAGTGTAAAAGTCCAAAGAGAATCACATAATTCATATGTATGTACCTATATACTTATCCAATATTTCTGTTGCTTTCCAGGTTTCTACAGCTGGACAGCAGAGTAAGAAACCTTCAACATTACTTTCCTGTAGGAGGAAATTATTGAAACTTCCAGAACATATGTCAGCAATCCATATAGTATTCACAGAGTACTATTTTCCAGACCAAACTACTTTTCCAGGTGACCATTTGAGGAATCATATTCCTCTAATTATTTTTACAAAATTTTATAAAAGTGGCAACATTACTATTTCTTTCAGCTTAACACATTTCACTTTCATTTCCATCATGTTTTTCTTAATACAAAAAACAAAAAACCCTGTAAAGATAGAATAGCAGTTGCACAGCCCTTTTTTTTTTTAGATCTCTATGTGGAAGCATCTTATTCTTTCTGCTTCTTTGTAACAGTTTAGGAGGATGCTCTGTCTCCCTGTGGATTTGGAAATTTGCCCAAAGAATGCCTGTAGGGGGCATGAGGCATCCCTCTAGACTAGGGGTCCCCAACCCCTGGGCCATGGCCTTCTCCTGGGCTGTGGCCTATTCAGAATTGGGCTGTGCGAGATGCGGGCGGGCAAGCATATATGCACACAACTCCACTTGCATGAGCAGCAGGCTGACACATACATATGCCCACTATCCCATTGGTTGTGTGGCCCAGTTCCTCTCTCCCCCCCCAGTTGGGCTGTCAAGCCACAAAGGTTGGGGACTGCTACTCTAGCCCTATTTAAGGCAGCCTTCACTGATGGAAGTTCTCCAAATGTGCTGACTACAATCCTCTTTCATACCCAGTTAACATGGTCAGTAGTTGATCTAAAGTGGTTCAGAACTGGTTTCAAGATTGATTGCTATTGGAGTCAAGAATCAGTGGAACACTAACCTGTATATTTTTTCTTTTCACCAGTCCCAAGTCCAAACTTGTACTTGCAGATGAATGGTTTGATTTTCACTTTGGACACAAGGAGCATGCTTTGGGTGAATTTATTCTGCCTTGATCTCTATCGCAGTCTACAACAGTTTAAAGCTATATACAAGCTAGAGAGTTCTGGAAAAAGGGAGGAACACATTGATATTCGATTGGATGGCTTTATGTTAAAGGTTTGTTTATTTGCTTTTGCTTCTGTTGCGTCTTAAATTAGGTAGACAAAAAAGTCTTGAGGAGGATGAATGAAGAATCATTTCTTTTAGTGGAACAAGCTCTTTGCTCTTTCTTCCTGTGGAGCTAGTGAAACATTTGACAGCTTTCTTCAGATTATATTGCAGAAAATCATAAAAAGCTGCTAGTCTGAGAGAAAATGACTCATTCATAAATATTGTTGATAATTAAGATTGATCATTTGTATGAAATTTTGTCATCAACTGGGATTGTCCTTTATATGTCTGCACTCTCCTAAATGTAGTAGTGGGTGTGCACGAGAAAGAGCAAGTATATTTCAAATAAGACAATCTGTGAATAGCCCAGTTAGGCTTGTTTGTTTTATCCACTGACAGCTTTTATATCATTTGCAACTCCCTTTTTTGGTTCTACATGGACTAATAGTATTTTAACTGGATCATTTCATGTAGTCATTTTAATTGAGATTTTAATTTTTATTATTGAAATGCCATCAATGTGTAACCCCATATGAACATCAGATAAAGTCAATCAAAATTATTATCCCAGTTCCCTAAAGGAAAAAAAATCAGATCTGGTAGCACCTCTCTAACTAACAATTTTCTGGGAATTTTATTTTTTCCTTACTCATCCATAACAGAGTTGTGTGGACTTATGTAGATCACAGTCTGCCAGCTTCAGTTCCTTATTGCTAATATGAATAATTTTTATCAAGATAACATGTTAGTAGTATGCTTTAAGCATTTTAAATACTCACGTAAATCATATTTTATTTCTGTACTCCTTTTGTACTTTTATGGCCATATAGATCACTCTTAATATTCCTTCTGTACCTCATACAGGTAAACATCCCAGTGGACAAAAAAGTAATTGATCACCAGGACCGTCCCCAGTGTCTCTCTATGTCCACATCAGAAGTGACAGCTACTAATACAAGGCATGCACCTCATTGCAGTTGTTTAGCCCTGCAGAACCTGTTCCGTAGATTTGCTGCTTCTGAATTCTTCCATTCTAGCTATACCAAATTCCCTAAATTTCAGGACAACTTTAGCCTTTTGCATACTCTCTTTCTACGTCACGCATACCAGGTGGATACCAGTGTCCAGCAGCAAACAGATTTCTGTCATTTTCCTGGCAAATCTTCTGTTTTTGAAGATCTTTGGTCTGTTAATTTTACCCAGGTGTCCTTGGATTTTGAGGGGGCCAAAAGTTCCAAAGGAGAGGCCCTTAACTTTATTTACCCTTTTCCACTCTGTATGTGGGCTTGCCTCCCAAAAAGATGGGAACAAGCCCAGGCAGCAATGCTGAAAGTTTCATCTACCTCAAATGTTAGACTTAAATCTTCCACAACTTTTAGTAATCATACTGAGAACCAGGTATTTTCTGGTGAGGAGCAATTCTGCCAAAGATCAAAGACTGAGCAGAATTTGAGAAGCATCTACCTTACCCCTGAGGCAAAGGAAGTAATGGAAGAAAGTTGTACTGTTAATGATGAAGGAAAGGATAATGATACAGAAATATCTGCTGATATCCATGTACTTCTGTATTCAAGTGCTCATATGAAGATGCAACTCAATCATTATCAGTATTTGATGCTACTTAGGATGAAAGAAGTACTACAGACTTTTCAAGAGCAATTTACCCTAGATACCCAGGAAATAACTGGGTCACCTTTAGATTCCATAACCACTTGCATAGGCATCATGTTCAACAGTACTGAGGTGGCTTTGCTGATGCATCCTGTTCCTGGTTCTTCACTAGAACCGAGATCTGTAGATTCAGATACTACCAGTCTAGTTGAATCCGAACTCTCAGCTTCCGAGAGTAAGGAAAAACTAATTGCTGAAAGCAAAGAATCAGATGTCAGCTCTGAGAAGGAAAATAGTAGTCCCATAAAAATGTTAGAAGATACTGGAACTGAGAATACAGATAGGAATATGACTGCATCACAAAATGGAATGCTGAAATCCCAAACTGATGGATCATTGATGGAAGAATTTCATAGTCAAACCACTGGACAGAGGAGCCCTGTAGAAGAAGCACATGAAGCTGAAGAAATCCCTGATGCAGAGAAACAGTATGAGCATGTCAACCTACCTAAGACTTCTGAAGTTCTTCCTTCCAGACCATCTTCCATTGTAGATCCTTTAGGTGGCATACATGTCTCTCTTAATGGGCAAGAAGAGTTGATTCCATTGAGAAACATGGAGCTGGAGTTATCTAGTGCATTGCATATAACAAAGGATGCCACCAAGGAAGCCTTGCATGTTACCATGGACCTCACTAAAGAAGCCATGTCAATAACAAAAGATGCTTTCAGCTTGAGCAAGGAAAAAATGACTTCCACTATGCAGAAAATGCTGTCCCACCCCCAAATCAAGTGAGTAATACTTTAAACTAACACAACAATGAGGATAATAGTGATTATTACCATCTTCTGTTCCATCTTCCTTTATGTGTTTGGGCAAGTGTAATCCAATTGTTTTATTTTATCTTTTACCTGCAATTAAATCCACGAAAACTTCAGAATATATATGTGTGTGTGTGTGTGTGTGTGTGTGTGTGTGTGTGTGTGTGTATGCTGTT
>BLBF01000083.1:3851783-3900152 GCA_015471245.1 Laticauda colubrina | reverse complement strand
TAGATACTTCCAATTTTACACGGGATAAAACCCGAATAACCAAAGATACACACACACACACACACACACACACACACATATTTGTTTTCTTAAGTTTTCATGGGTACTTACATGTATGCTGTTCAGCTTCGTTTGGGTATTATCCCACGTCATTGTAGTTGTGCTTTTAAAGTTGTAGCAACGTTTTGGCAGAATCTCATCTGCCATCATCAGGCTTCTGTATTGTGTTCGTCTGTGAGTCAGGCTATCACAGCTGTTTCAGTTTTAAATTTGAGGCTAGCCTACGCTGTGCCAGAATGGTTTTTTTCTTCATCCTGATTGGTTGGGAGTCTTGGTCTGTGTTTATTGGTCTTTGAGTTTGCTGTGTTCTGCTTGATTGGTGTTTCTAATATCTTCTGTCTGTTTTGTGGCTTTTTTTGTGTGTGTGTCTTGATTGGCTGGCAACATTGTGTTCCTGTATTGGAGGCTTTTAGTGCAGCTTGGCTCCGAGTAAAAGGACGGCTATCATTTGTTAGGAAGCTAGTTTCATCTGGGTGCCTGGTTGGGGTGTGTTTGAGCTGGAGGTATCAGAGGGAGTCTGTTTGTGCCCAGGTGTTTGCCTGGCTTGTGGTGTGGAGATTTTTCTGTTTGTGAGTGCAGGCTTCCAAATGATTGTCAATCATCTCGCAGGAGGTAGGTGTCAGCAATGAACTATTTTATATAGGTTTTCTTTATACGAGACTGACATGGTTAATTTGTAATTTGTTTGCCAGATGTGTTCTCACTTATCTAATTCAATACTATGATCCACGTTTTTAACTCAAATTATCATAGATTCTGTGACTGTTTCTTCTTTTAATTTGTAATCCAAAAGATACTTATATGTTTTACCAATTGTTTTTTTTTCCTCTCCTAGCCATATTTTATCTAATTCTTGTGGGATCATATTAAAGCCAAATTGTTCTCTCTCTTTTTTATAATGGGTTTGTGTTTGTGCAAAGGGCCACCATGCTATCTCCTTTCCTTGAATTTGTATTTGGTTTTAAGCTCTCCAGTATCATATAGTAAATCTTTATACCTGACAATATTTTCATAATCTAATATATTTATATATGTGACTGCTTCCAATGTAGAAAGCCACAATGGAACCTTTGGGTAGTGTTTTTTTTTTTTTTTTATCATTCCCCAGATATTGAACAACACATTTCTTACATGATGCCTTTGTAAATATGAATGTTGTTTAGATTTTCCATCCCACATGAAGAGTTTATTTTATCTTTTACCTGCTATTGAATTATTTAATAGGCTTTTGATTATAGTTCTTTTTGATTACATTTTTTCTAGGAGTCTTGTCACTTATTCCATATGCTGGCTTTAGGATGAACTACTCTGCCATGATATTAATGAATCATAGTTTTAGAATTTTAGAAACAAGCTGTATATGTTGTAGATTGTCTTTAGATACATCTCCTGGTACTCTAAGCATTTTTACTATGCTAGTCTTTTTTCCCCTTGTAATTAATTTATCATTGCCACTTTTCCTCTCTAGGGTTTTCAGACTTTCAACCCAACAGAGGTAATTACTGCTGGCCATGTAACATTTGAGAGGGCAAAATATCCCTTTCATTCCATACACTGAAGCCACTGAAACAGCTCATTGCTGTCTTCTAATTCATCTTTATATTTATTCTTCTGAGTGGATGTGTGTAATAAAATACCACTTATAGGAAATAGATTCCAGTGAGACAAAATTGCCACTTCTCTTACAGGAGTAGAAAGGAGGGAACTGCGATGTATTTTTTTTCTTGCCGAATACAAAATTGCATGTGTAATATATACAGATATGGCCAAAGGTATTGGTACCCCTCAACTTTTGCCAAGTACTGGTAGCTCTCGGCTTACAACAATTCATTCAGTGACAATTCAAAGTTATAACGGCACTGAAAAAAATGTCAGTTTTTCACATTTTTGTCCGTTTCAGCATCCCCGTGGTCACGTGATCAAAATTCAAATGCTTGGCAACTGGTTCATATTTATGAGGGTTGCAGTGTGTTGGTGTCATGTGATCCCCTTTTGTGACCTGACAAGCAAAAGCCAATGGGGAAGCCAAATCAACTTAACAATCGTGTTACCAACTTAATTGCAGTAATTCACTTAACAGTGGCAAGAAATGTTGTAAAGTGGGGCAAAATTCACTTAACATATGTCTCACTTAGCAACAGAAATTTTGGGCTCAATTGTGGTCATAATTCCAATTCTATAAATTGAAACTGACACAAGTAAATGGCATCCACTTTTCATTACTCCATAGAGCAGACTCTTTGCTTTTGATGTGTGACTGGGCACGGACCTAATTATTGATATTCTAAACTAATATTTTGTAGCACATCTTTTTGAGGCAATAACTGCAGTCAAACTCTTTCTGGAGCCTTGAATAATACTTCTACACTTCTCAACTGGCAATTTGTTCCATTCCACTCCATTTGAGCAAAATTGTCCCAATTATCTCATGTTTGATGGGTCCTTCTCCCAATTGGGATTTTCAGCTTTTTCCATAAATGTTTTACTCAATTCAGATCAGGATTCATAGCAAGAACCCACTTCAGAATAATACAGTGTTTATTTTTCAGCCATTGTTAGTTTTCTTAACATTCTCTTGATGTAAGTTTTGGTTATAATTCTGATGTAGATAAAGCTTTCTAACACTAGGCACTATATTCCACTCCAGAATATCTGGATGATGTTCTGATTTCACTATCTTGCAAGGCGTAAAAGATGATACCAGAGGCAGCAAAGCAACCCTATAATATTAGGAAGGTTCATCCATGATTCATTTGTAGGGGTGGCGGTCTTTTCTTTAAAAGTATCATTTTTAAAAAAAAAATATTTCTGTTTTGTTGAAAACAGAACTGCTGTGATTTATCAAAAAGCTCTAATTTTTCTTCATCTGGCCAAACGACATTCTCCCAAAAGAACTGTGGCTTGTCAGCATGCATTTTAGCAAATAGTCTGCTTGAGAGATTACTAAAATTTAATAATGTCACTTAACTTCTAATGGCTACCAGTAATTATGTCTGTGCAATTATGTTAAAAACAAAATGTCTTTATTTTATAAAGACTATAGAATAAAGAATGGTGATGCCATTTACTTCTGTCAAATTTAATTTACTTCATGACAAATTGGGACTCTCTGGAAAAAATGAAGAGACAACAATACTTATAACCATATCTGTAGGCTCTCATGATAACTATGTTCATTAATGCCAACAAATTTTGATCTGTGGTTGTCAGCAGAGATCTTTCACCAAAGCCTGAAGAAGCAGCAGTGACTCAAGTAGGAAGTAATAGTGAAAATACGCGTTTCTCCTCCATGAAGAAGACTGCTTCACAACATTCCTTTGATACCAATTCATTAGATGGCAGTGGTCTTGAAGATAGACTCTCAGTAGATAGTGATGGGAGTGATGGCTTTGTAATGCCTATGAATTCAGGTAATAAGAGCTTATTTGGTTTTGGTCTTATTACAGATTAATCAAATGGAACGTATGGAACTGTAAAGTAAAAACATTTAGTATTTTAGAAGATTTCTTACAAAGTGGCTAGCTTGGGAGAATTGCATGTTCTGGAAACAGTTGCTGTGGCAGGTCATCACAAGTCAATAGTTTGCCAGAATCGTTGGTATCTATCATCCCAATGGAACCTCTGTTGGGCCCAAAGATATCCTGTAAATAAATATGCTACTTCTTTCTCTTACATCATGCCAACTTTCCATTTCATTTTTTAGTTCAAAAAATATATTTTTAAAGGGCTAGCTAGAGCAGAGCATCTAGTGGGCATTAATCTATACCTGTCAGGTATAAGGAATTGGCACGGAGCTACATGTTGCTGAACTGTTGCTCTTAGCAGCTCCTAGGAGGTATGACAGTAGTAATGCTGGGAATTATATAAACTGGTCTGTTAAATAGTTTTCTTTGAAAAAAATATGTATCAGTGATATGATGGATAAAAGCGAGAACTTCTTATACCAACTACTTCTTTAACCATTTTTTTTCTTATTTCCATTGTGGAAACATAAAATTCATCTACTGCATAGGTTATGTAGTGGGTGAATCATTCTGGAGAAGATGAGTCAGATAAAATGTATCTAATATCCCTGGAAATTTATCTATTAGGGTAAAATATAAATAGATATTTATATTCCTCTGAAATTAGCAGTGTAATATGGTAATATGAGTGAGATGGTTTTAGTTTCCTTATTGCCACATGGAAACGTCACTCTACAATGGGGTTTTTATTATACCTGCCTTGAAGTACTGCTGGTGGAAGAGTATTTTATCCAGCTTTAAAAATGCTTTTTACAACTTGGAGAAAATTAGGTTTTGCAGATAACATGCTGATTCCCAAGTCTCTTAATTTATTTACATTCTGCCATGTTGGGATAAGTGTTGACTTTGGTCTGAAACTCTATATTGCTTATTCTTTGATAATTCATTGTTTGGCTTGATCATAGCCTATTGATATTAAAAATGGTAGAGAGAGCCCAAATGAAGTCAACTTATATTCCACTGCCTGTTTCCAGGGAGAAGACAAATTATCTGTTAAAATTAAGGGGGTCAGTCCAATTGGAAGGAATTGTATTTTAAGCCAGTATATTATCATCATCTTCCAGGCTCTGTCCTGGATTAACGGCATTCCTGTCTCGAGTCTTAACTGGGCATTTGGAATTCCATTGGGAGCAGCTAAAATTGATCGCAAAAAAATTGTTTGCACAGTTTCCTTGTTGAGTGTTTTGATGGTGAGATTTTTTTTTCTTGTCATAGATTTTGTTGGTCATGTAATTGATGTTGATAATCGTACCAAAGTAACAGAAATCGAAAATCAAATCCCAAGATGAAGAAACATGGGATATTTAATACTTGGTACCCTCTGAGCTTTGTTATTTGCTTATGGACATTTCAGTACCCAACTAATTAACATCATGCCATTGATGATGTTACGTAGTTGGAGAATGTAATGCCTTGCAAACAAACAACTAAGCTCAGAGATCACCAAGGATTCCACAGTTCATCCGAAGCTACATATATTTTCCTTTACCTTTTTTGTTTTCTTTAAGTCATTTCCTCCATGAAATAAAACTCTTAAGTCTAGCCTGTCATCCTAAACTTCACAAATTGTTCCCTATTTAAAGACTAACAAGGGCAAACCCTGTGTAGCTGTCTAAATTTGTGAAAGTTGGTTATGTGCTGCAAGTGTTGGCTGATGAATAAAGAAGGCAATAAATCACAAGTATATTTAGGGAAATAAAGTTCTTCAAAAGTCCTGAATATGACAATATTATAAGTGCCATTCATAATTTCTACCAAGATGATGTGCTGGAATTGGATCCATCTTTTTATTGTTATATTCAAGTCTAAATATTACTCATTTTTATGGGAAGATACAGAATTCTTAATTATTTTTACAATTAAAGAGATTCAGTTTGATATAGCTGTGAATGTGGTGGTCCAAAAAGTAGAAGACTGAGTCCTCAGCCTCCTTGAAGCTTGAAAGCCAGTTAATTTTTGTGTGTGTGTGTGTGTGTGTGTGTGTGTAAGACAGAGAGAGAGGGAGGGAGAGAGGGAGCAAATGGAGATAGATGAAATAGTAGTTATGGTAATAATAATTCCCAAAAAGTCTAGAACATCACTGAACACCATCTGCATTAACAAAATCAGGCCTTTGCAAAAAGGCAGTTTTACTTGGAACAGCTTACAACTTGCAATGATACCTTTAACAAAATTAAACAAAAACATCTGTTTATTCAAAGGCCTTGGGAAGGATAAGTGGACAAAAAATGCCAAATCCAGTCTAAACAGCTGGCTGACTACAATCAAGCATAATAATAATAATAATAATACTATAGTATTTTTTATTTCAGTTTTAAAACTTTCCTTTTTGGGAGTAAAAGAAGTCAGAACTCTAGATAACTCATGCCAGAATTAGTACAAAAGACTTTTTTCCCCCAGAATTCTTGCAATGTTTTCTGTGCTAACAATACTTAAAATGTTTTTATTTCAGAGACGAGTCTTGATCTTCTTACCTTAGGACAACTTCCTCAGATGCCTAATGATAGTGACATTAGATCAAGCTCAGTGGGAGAGGAAGAAAGAGGATCAACGTGTGTTAACAGCTCAGCTTCCCTGAGTGGCCAGGATCCTAATACTCAGTTGGTCAGATTCTTGTGATTTTTTTTTCTTGTTATTTTGGCAACAATTTTTCTGTAGAATTTCAGAATTTGAGTCTCCATTTATTCTGAGCTTTCTGTTTTAGGTTTCTGTGCTGGTGTTAAAAACGAATGAATTGAATTGTGTAGTAGAATCAAAGGGAGATGATATGACACTTGCTCTTCAAGTTATGGAACTAACTCCTCAACATCTGGGAAATATCAGCATGTGGCAGTACCTGCAGAATGCTCCCACAGGTATGTTAGTGGTCAGCAAAGTATTTAGCTGCAGTTTGGCAGCTTTGATGCTGATGTGAAACTCTGTGTAAATAAAACCTTTCTCTGCAAGCACAGTTGTATGTCTCAGTATGTAAATGATATAATAATCCCGCTTTGCTTCCTCTCACCAACAATGGGGCACAAAAAGACAGCAGGTAATTTTTGAAATCAGACAGGCTAAGAGTTAGTACCAGGTTCCTTCATTCTAAGTGTTAATGGGCAGAGCTGAAGAAAATAGGAGGTAAAGCATTTGCTTGATACTGAGAGGTGCTATCAGATTGCTGATTTTTTGCTACCATAGATTAACCTGGCTCTTCTCTTATCATGTCCTTAAGAAAGATGAAGCACAAAAAGCCAATTGTTTTTTAGCTTCAACCACTCTCCATCTTTCTTAGCACATTATTATTATACAGGAACAATTGCCCATCCACTAGTCCTGAATTGGAGAATCTTATTTTCTATTCAAGGCACTTTTCTTTTGAACCTTCTATAATGTATAACTGCTAGTATCAGATGTTAATAGAACTGAAGTGTATGGGTAGGGCTGCCTGTGGTCCCAAAATTTTTGGTTGCAATTTTCAGGGATTGCTTGGATATTGCGACCAAACTGCAGTTTTGAAGAATACCAGAATGAAAAGTTATTTTATATATATATATGTGTGTGTGTATGTGTGTGTGTGCGCTGTTCAGCTTCCTTCGGGTATTATCCCACGTCATTATAGTTTTTTTTAAAGTTGTAGCAACGTTTCAGCAGAATCCCATCTGCCAACATCAGGCTTCTGTATAGAGTTTGTACCCGCAAAAACTTAAAAACAAACACACACACACACACACATATATATATGAAGATGAGCAGCACACATGTAAGTACCCGCGAAAACTTAAAAAAACAAATATCTGACCTCTACAGGGAGGAAATAAACAGCCAGATCAAAAGCTATGAGAAGTTAGAAGTTAAAAGAGCAGAAATATTATGTGACCTGAAATTCCTATGCAGCTGCAGAGACAACAATGCAACACCAACCTGCTTCAAATTAACATTTCATCACAGCACAGCAGCTACCAAACGTATCCTGAGAAGAACAGAAATGGCTTTACTCAGGAACGAAGTTCACAGTAAAAGATTCCAATTGGATCAGTTAAACAAAGATTTGCCAGCACTACACCTGGAACTGAGCAGCAAAATCCACCCTCTACTTTGGGATAAGATAAAACAACTTACAACTTGGAGAGCTGAAACTGAAACCACTTACAAAAATGAAAAACTCTTAAAGAAACTAAAGAAATTAGAACATGAAAAGAAAACCCCCAACAACTCACAACAACACCTGAAACAATTAGTATATAACGTTTCCAACAGAGAACTCACCAAAACAGAAACTGATGTCCTAACCAAAAGATTCAATTATGCCATAGCACCCAAAAAAATCCCCAAAGAATCCATCATATGTGCAGTAGAATCCAGCCTAACCAAATTAAATACAGATGAAGCTGACAGAATAAGACACCAGGTGACTAACATCTTATGCACAACGAAACCACCAAAAAATAACTTGCAAAAAGATGAATTCAGAGCACTACAAACCCTGAAAAATGATAACAGCATAATAATACTCCCAGCAGACAAAGTAGAAATGGATAGAAAAGAGTATGAAACAAAATTGACAGACTTACTCCAAGACTCCACATACAAACCTATAAACACAGACCCAACCACATATCTGGAAAAATTAACCAAGAAGAAAATTATAACCAGCCACATAAGCAAAGAAATCCAACAGACGATCATCCCAAGAGTAAAATCTTCTAGATGCCCCAAATTATACGGCCTCCCAAAAATACACAAAGAAGGCATACCTCTCAGACCCATAGTCAGCTCCAAAGGAGCACCATTACAAAAGCTAGCTAAACACTTATCAAAACAACTACAGCCCCATGCTGAAACCACAGCTTCATATGTACAAAACTCATACCACTTCTTAGAAATGATCAAAGATCTACACGTGGAACAAGAAGATCTGCTTGTAAGTTTCGACGTGGTTTCACTATTCACTCAAGTCCCAATAAAAGAAACTCTTGAAATCATCAAAAATAAATACCAACCAGCTAAAGACCTCATGGAACTAACAGAACACTGCCTAACCAACAGATATTTCATATACAAAGGACAAAGATACAAGCAAATAGAAGGAGCCCCTGTGGGATCACCACTGTCACCCGTCATTGCAAACCTGTTCATGGAAGAATTCGAATCCAGAGCCCTGACTAATGCCACCCACAAACCCAAAATATGGCTAAGATACATCGATGACACATTTGTGATTTGGCCCCATGGAAAAGAAAACCTAAACAATTTCCTAACACACCTAAACAGCACACACCCCAAAATCAAGTTCACTATGGAAACGGAAATAAACAAACAACTACCAAAATCACCAGCTTGATCCACAAAAACACACCAAGACATAACAGAGACCTAGAAGATCAACAGACCTATGGAACAGCTGTCCTGCCCTACATAAGAGGAACTACAGACAAAATCAGTAATATACTACACAGGCATCACATCAAGACTGCCTTTAAAACAGACAAAAAAATAGCAGCCATCCTTAAAAACCCCAAAGACAAAATTGACCTGGAAAACCAAGGCATATACGAAGTTCCCTGTACATCATGCCCGGCCACATACATTGGACAGACCAATAGAAGAATAAGTACCCGCCTAGATGAACACAAAAATGCAGTAAAAAAGCTGGAACACACCTCCCCACTAGTCCAACACATGAAAGCCACAGATCACAACATCAACTTCAATGGTACTAAAACTCGAGCCACTATAGAAAACCCCAACCACAGAATCATCAGAGAAGCCATAGAGATTGAAAAAAGACCTGAAAGCATGAATAGAAGAGATGATTCCACCAGACTGTCAATCATTTGGAAGCCTGCACTCTCAAATAGAAAGATCTCCACACCACAAGCCAGGCAAACACCTGGGCACAAACAGACTCCCTCTGATACCTCCAGCTCAAACACACCCCAACCGGGCACCCAGATGAAACCAAGCTTCCTAATAGATAATAGCTGTCCTTTCACATGAAGCCAAGCTGCACTGAAAGCCTCCAATACAGGAACACAGTGTTGCCAGCCAATCAAAGCCACAAAACAGACAGAAGAAACCAGAAACACCAATCAATCAAACTCCAAGTCCAATAAACTCAGACCAAGACTCCCAACCAATCAGGATGAAGAAAAAAAACCATCCTGGCACAGCATAGGCTAGCCTCAAATTTAATACCAAAGACTATGAGACTCTGGCCCACATACAAACTCTATACAGAAGCCTGATGATGGCAGATGAGATTCTGCTGAAACGTTGCTACAACTTTAAAAGCACTACAATGACGTGGGATAATACCCGAAGGAAGCTGAACAGCACACACACACACACACACACACACACACATATATATATAATAATTTTATTCCAATTTTGTTTTTATCCTTATCCCCATCTAATTTCTAGAGGTAAATTATTAGCACCCAGTTCAAATGTCAGCCGTGCCCTTAAGCCCCTAAAATATTATTCAGTTAGAGTTGTGCGTTTTCATTCTCTTTTTTACATACCTTTCATTCCCCTTGCCATCCAGATCTCTAAGTTTAATTTATAGTAATAGTAGTATTATAATTATTACTGAAAATATCTGTTGGAATGATTTTATTCTTCAGGAGATGCAAACACAGAGAGGTCTACAACTACTGAAACTATCCAAACCCAACCTGATGTGTGTTTACGATATGAAATTGGACCAAGTGCTGCAGTGCACTCACCTCTGGCTGCCCAAAATGGGTTTTTTCATATGCTGATTCATAGCTATGAGGCAGAGCTTCTGACATCGTCTCTTTCTAGCATTGGGCTCTTCCTTGAAGATGAAATCATTCCTGAAGTTATTCCCATGAAGATTGAGATTGTGAATACCAAGATTACATTAAAGGTAAGTATGTACTCTTAGCATTAATAAAGGTTGGAAAATGTAGAAAACTTCTGTGGAAATCATTTTTGTTTCTACAGTGTCCTGAAAGAGTTATTGATATAAAACATTTAAATCAGACAAATGGTTTACTCTCAAATAATTAAAATTTAAGATCCTCATGTAATTTGATATTGAATGTCATTATTTATACCGAAAGTCATTTGGATAACTCACAGTAAAATAAATAAAATATTCCTTGCTGAAGAAAAATAACTATGATTTTTGCAAAGCTCGTTTCACTAACCTTTTAGATGGTGAATAACACATAATGTGCAGGCCATATGTGACCTAGTGCTTTTGCAGAGAACCCAGATCTCACCATGTTCCCCTATACAAATTGTTATGCTCAGTCTTCATTGTAAGGACAAAGAGTACGGCTTATCCACTTATAAACAAAACTATGTAGTGAAGTATGTATAAATAACTATATGTAAGCATAATAGGATAATTGTTATTGTGTGGGGAGGAAAAAAATTAGGCCATCTGTTTTTAACAAATTAATAAAGGATTTGGAGTTACGGAAGAACCAGTCTGATGGATAGTACCAAGTATTCAAAGTAGTAAAAATAAAAAAACCCAAAGAACTCCAGAGAGATAATTAAAAGGACTGACAACAAAATAGCAAATACAATGAAACATTTGTGTATAAAATCTGATGTTGGCATAAACACTGGTAGGAGTACTGAAGCTAGTAATCACAAAAAAAGGGATCCTGTATAAATTTGAACCAAGTCAATAACTTCCCTAAACAGCAGATGCATTCTGGTCTTGGGGTGGTTAAAGAAATAATGTAAAGTTTTTGTAATCTCTTTATACAATACTTTCATATAGCAATACTTGGAAAACAATCTATAGTAGTGACCATTACATCTCAAAGAAAGAACTAAAAAAATCAAGTATGGTACTGAGATTCATAAATACTAAGAACTACGGGGTAGTCCTCAATTAATGATGTTCTTTCGGTGAATATTCATGCTTATGGTGGCACTGAATGAATGGTATTCATGTCCGGTACTCAAAATCTGGCGTACCAGCACCCCTGTGGTCATATGATTGCTATTTGTGCACTTAGCAACTGGATAACACTTTGTGATGGTTGCAGCATCCTGCAATCTCATGAGGCCATTTGCAATCTTCCCTGCTGGCTTCCCACAAGCAAAGAAAATGTCAGCTTGGAAGCCATTTTTATTTGAGGCTTCTGGGTTGCCATATTCAGTGCCTGGGAATTTGGGAAGGGGGATTTCAAGGAGTGGTGGAAGATTACATTCCTTTCTCAGAAAGGAACATTCCCCACAACATTCCTTTCTCAGAAAGTCAAGGACATGTTACCCTGCACCTGGAGGGAATGACTGGGGGTAGTCTCCAGTTGGAATGAAGTGAGGATTGGACAGTGTGATGGATATTTAGGTGCAGGGGTTGGATTTTGGGTTTTTGGGGTTAGGGAAAACCAGAAATTCTGAGATTCAGGTTTTCCCCAGATGTGCCAATATGACTTTTCTAATAAAATGGATCTTTGGGAAGATGATGTTCTCAGAGTCTTTTTCTTTGGAGGTTGTTACTTGGAACACACATAAACAAGTAGGAAGAGTAGCAAGTTGCTCAGGTAGGTCTCCCCCCACCTGCAGCACCCACCCTCAGCCCCACTATCCACACACCACAACAGCCCTTCATGACTGTACATTAGTCAATCCAAGCCCCACAGCATTCATGTCATGTCCCAGTGACCCTTCATGCACTTTGCAGCAACAACTTATTTGCCTGCCAGCCTGCTGGGAAGTTGCCTGGGAATTACAAATTCCTACTGCTTCCCCATTGATTTTCCTTGTTGAGAGCTGGCAGGTTGTAAGAAATCTTCTCTTGACATACAATCCTTGCTTAATGATGGCAATGCGAAATGCCAGGATTGTGGCATTTCTAAGTGATATGGTCATGTTGCACTTTATGTGCATGGACCTTATGTGCATGGATTTTATGTCATGGACCTTTATGTCATGGACTTTATGTGCATGGATTTTATGTCATAGACCTAAGTGATATGGTCATGTTGCACTTTATGACTGTATTGCTTAATGATGGAAATTCTGGTCCCACATACCATCATTAACTGAGGACTACCTGGGTTTGATTTAGAAAAAAAGAATACCAGAGATGGAAGGTTTAATTTTTTTATTTTATATTTTCACTTTCCTACTAGAAAGCATCACAGAGAAAAGCTAATATCTTACAATCTAAAATGAATGAATGAATTCTTTATTGGCCAAGTGTGATTAGACACACAAGGAATTTGTCTTGGTGCCTATACTTTCAGTGTATATAAAAAGAAAATACATTCATCAAAACAAGGTACAATATTTAATATAGTCATAGGGTACAAATAAGCAATCAAATCATACTAGGAAACAGTAAATATAAATAGTAAGGATACAAGCTATAAAGTTACACAGTTACAAAGTTAACAAGTGGGAGAGGGTGGGTGATAGTAGTGATGAGAAGATTAATAAAAAGAATAGAAGACTGAAGGGGAGAATACAAATTCAGGCACAACCTCTTAAATTTAAATATTGTTTTTAAATAATCAGCTGGACACAGTTTAGGTCAGGAAGAGGCAAGTCTAATGGAACTGGCCTTTCAGGTGGACTGATAAAATGATGCTTCTTTCCTTCTCATTCTCCTCCTGCTTAAATTAGGATGAATACGTACATTCAAATTCCTCCTGTCAAGATTGTTGCTTGGATTTTTTTCCCCAACTTCCTGACTTTATCTCTCACAACAGAATAGTTCAATGGTCAGGTGGCCGCTATAGATGCTTTTCTTGAAATGTAGATTAGTTTCTAATAAAAATGTACATATATTTATACATCTGTTTTGATATTTATCAGTGAAATCAGTCTGAAATTCATTTTCAGTCAAGGTTTAGTGCTTCATTTTCCCTTCTCTTTTATGTTATTTTGCCTTTTAAGTTCATTGTAGAGTTAATTGCCTCAAGCCTGAGGCACTTGCCTCTGTTAGTAAAGCTCTAATTTCATTTTGTAAATTAGGAGAATGAAAGCCTGAAATTGATCTGAGCAAACAGATGGTCCGTAACACATTACAGATGTCTTTCCTTTGCCTCTGTATGGAAAGTTCCATGGATTTAATTGCTGTTTAGCTTATTCAAAAGGGATTATATTGGTTTGCTATATCTTCTCCTTTATCTCCTAGCATAGTGCAAGATCTGCTTTTTTCAGGTCAACCAAAGTGTTGATCAATTGACTGACTGACTTGTTACCTGAGTCTAGCATTGTGGGTTGAGACAGAGTGGCCCAAAGTCACCCAGCTGGCTTTCATGTCTAAGGTGGGACTAGAATTCACAATCTTCTATTTTCTATCCTGGTTCCTTAACCTTTTGGTCAAACTGGCTTTCTATTGGTTACTATAGCAGTGCTAAATATTTTTGAAAAATAGATCAGACTAATCTTCATTATTCTAATTGCCCCAAAAGTGCTTTTTCCAAAAGGTAACTGGACTTTCTTGATGTTTTCTCTGAAAATGTTTTGCTTCTCATTCAAGAAGCTTCTTCCGTTCTAACTGACTGGTGGGAAATGGCATGATTAGTGAAGGAGAAACATAAGAACAGTGGAGAAATAACAGATAACAGATAATCAGAGTTGAAAGGGACCTTGTAAGTCATCTAGTCGACCCCCCCCCAAGCAGGAGAACCTACACCATTTCTGACAAATGGCAGTCCAATCTCTTCTTGAAAGTCTCAAGTGATGGCACTCCCACACCTTCCAAGGGCAAGCTGTTCCATTGATTGATTGTTCTCACTATCAGAAAGTTTCTCCTTATTTCCAGGTTAATAAATAAAGAGCATCTGAATGTTTCCAGGTAAAAAAATAACATGAAGTCTTAATATATCAGGGTTTGATCAATTTAAGATTGTATTAGCTTTCATGAATTACTTGCTCATAAGAGTAACATTAAATATGGCATCCATGGAGAGGCAAATGATAAAAGGTACCGTATTTTCTGGAATATAGAGCGCTTCGGAATAAAAGCCACACCCACTAAGTTTTAAAAGAAAAAAATATTTTCACATATATTAGCCTCATCAGACTATAAGCTGCAAATATATGTTGTGAAATGAGATATTTACACAGAAAGAGAAGAATGCTCTTCGCATGTGGCCAGACATCTCCAACGTCTCACCATTGATTCATTAACGCCAAGCTTACGTGCAGCAGCTCTATTTTCTTCCTGGATAGACAGATCGATTGCTTTCAATTTAAGAACTGCATCATATGCCTTCCTTCGTGTACTTTCCATGATGAGGGTGTGAAAAATATTTTGCGTTTGTGCGTGTTGTGCTGTTTGCGTCGAGCACGCCAAAAACTACCGGTAGCATCGTCTTCTTTGCATTGACCTCTTGCGTCTGTCAGGTTTTTGCACCCCCCTGATGTTAGTGAAGAAAAATCTATAGATAAGCCACATTGTTGTACAAGCTGCAGGGTTCAAAGTGTGGGAAAAAAGTAGCAGCTTACAGTCTGGAAAATACGGTACATTGGATTAGCTTGCTTAATATTCAGTGATAAATCCAGCCTGCAAACTATTTAAAAACAAAGGCCAAAAAGGAAACAAACAGCCCTGACCAGATCCTCATTATTATACCCCAAGCAAACACATAGATAAGTAAAAACCAACACAATAGGTAAGAACAATGAAAGATAACAGAGTGTATCCAAGCAAGCCCTATTTAACAGGCATTCAATATTCCTGATCAAGGCAAGAGGACAAGCATCACAAAAAGTCAGAAAATCCCACTTTCTGATGTCAAAGCACTGACGGTATTTCCTAATTTAGGGAACTTTATTAATTGATAAGGTACTTGTAACCTGCTTTTGCATAAGCAACCTTTCTCCCATTCTCTATTCTCCAAACCTCTGTAGTCAGTTGCAGTTATTACAATTTTTAATAACAATTGTTAGAAAAGTTGTGATCAAACTCCTGCTCTTTGTAAGAAAAGAAAACCAGGTCAGTGAACACCAAGATCCCAACATTTCAATCTTGTGGTAGACGTATTCTCCATTCTAGCTGTTGTATATGTGCATCATCACCCTTAAGTCCCAGTTTTGAATTCATTTCATTTTTTATTACCTGACAGTTTTGCAGTTTTAACAAAAACAGCATATAGAAACAGCCATCACTAATATTAATATAAGAATATTATCCTCCACACAAGTTGTCCTTAACTTACCACAGTTCATTTAATGACCGTTGTAACGGCATTGAAAAAAGTGACTTATGACCATTTTTCATACTTAACTGTTGCAGCATCCCCATCATCACATGATCAAAATTTAGATGCTTGGCAACTGACTCATATTTATGATGGTTGCAGTGTCCGGGGTCATGTGATAACCTTTTGCAGCCTTCTGACAAGCAAAGTTAATAGAGAAGCCAGATTCACTTAACAATCATGTTACGAATTTAACAACTATAGTGATTCACTTTACAACTGGCAGAAGAAAGGTCATAAAATGAGGGAAAACTCACTTTGTTAATCTTACTTAGCAACAGCAATTTTGGGCTCAATTGTGATTATAAGTCAAGTTAAGTAATTAGAAAGTATTTTATAATAAAAAATAATTTTCTTTGTTTTTTTAAGGATGACAGTCCTCGAGTATATCATCCCACTCCTGGTCCTGTGCCTATAATTTTAGCCATGGACCACATTGTTCTTCATTGTAAAGATGATGGAATATTCTTTATAACAGGTCAGTACCTGCATTCCAGTAACACTGGCTTATATGAGGCTGCAGTTACTCCCAAATCTCGCACCCTATTTATGTGTTAGAAATGTGTTATGTCTGGGAATTGCCAATATTAGATTGTAGTACACATATAGTGTGTCAATTTGATGAAAACTATTATAATCTGTCTCGGTTTCTCTTTGCTGTATCTGCTGCACTGTAGCACATTAGATCAGTTCTAATATAGCGCGACAGAGATGCAGTTAAATATTGTCATTCAGCAATCTGACTCCATTACATTTAGTTGCTCAGTTCAAAAAAGTGGAGATGCTAAGCTAGAAGAATTACTGTTGTGTAATTGCAGAGATATTGTGTTATACTTTACTCTCCAGCTGCACAGAGAGAAGAAACTTCTACCAAGAAAACAGTCCAGAAAAATCTTAAGAAACAGCATATTCCAGTAGAGAGAATCTCTAGAGTTTCAGCGGGAAGTGATGATGAACCAGAGGTATATGCCCTATATGCCCTATATGCCCCTTACCAAATAGCTTGCAATCACAAAAGAAAAGGTGGTAGAGAAAATATATTCTCTGTACCCATGTTTATTTTTTTCTGGGGGTATTTACTTCTTTGTAAGTACCATAAATAGGTTGCTTCTGAAAACCCTCATTTCAGCTTCCCCCTTTCATTTTTGGAAAAGGAAGAGCAACAATGTCTCCTTACTAAGACCTTTTTAAAAGATTGTTATTAGAAACAGGGCATTGAAAAAAAGATATTTAATAATTGGTTTTCATCAAAAGCTATGATATTGGGATATACATTAATTCAGATATTGCTGTAAAGTGCCTATGATTGGAACAAGGAACAGTGACAAAAACCAAATGATATGATACGGTATTATACTGATATGATGGTCTTTAGTAACACAACTTATTAGTATTTAATTAATAAATCTCTCGTACTACAAAGAGATCATATGCTAATTAGCATATTTGTAACTTCATTAAAACAAATCCCAACTCTAATTATATTGATCCACTGTAATCTTTAAAAAATCCTGTTAGAATTAGGGTCTGTCATTTGTTGTTTCTTTTTCTCTTTCAGAGAACTCCAGTTTATTTTCAGAAAAAAATAAATAATTCAGGCAGGAAAGGCAGCATTAATTGCATGTGTTGCACTATGTGGTATAAAAATTATGTACTTTATTGTAAGACAATAAGCATGAATTCTGCTTTATTTTGTTCAATGAGGCATGCTAATTCATGCTAGTTTATTGCTTTTGCTTGCCTCCCCCTAAATTTGCTGCTCTCTAGGGGAGCGAATACTGAATTGCTTTTCAGATTGATAATAACAGTTGGAAATCTGATAATATTCTCTTAATAATCCCTTATAAGAAGTGCTGAAATTAGTTACTGCATTAAATTATTGGCTTCCAAAAAATAACTAGATTTCTCAGTCTGCTAGTAGTTTCCCCGGAAAATTTATTCTAGTTATAATTTCATTCATTTATTATATTCATCCCTTGCTTTAACTCCTAGTTACTGCACTGACTAATTTTTTTCATCTTCACAACAATCTTTTGAGGTATGTTAGGTTCAAAGGTCATGAATGTCCCAGAATGATTCATGGCTAAATAAAATTTGAATTCAGATCCAACACTCTTACCAGGCCAAGTTTACCCCACATTTTACAATTTTGTTTTGTGTTTTGCAGTTGAAAACAGAATTAACTTTGAAGAAAGAGTTACAGGATACTCGGAGAGCTCTTGCAGAAGCCAATCAGGACAAATTACATCTGCTGCAGGAAATCAAGAAATATGATCCTCTCTTCCAGCTTTGACAACAAAGACCTGAGCAAGAGATGCTCAGAGCATTCAGAAATTACTACCAGCATTGAAAAGGTTTACTTGTTAAAAGCAAAGCAGTTAATTTGTTCATCTTCATTCAAGAGCTGCTAGTTTGAAAACAGAAGCAGAATGCCATTACAAGGGATGAAAGCAGAAATGTAGCAAGAAAATACGTGGGAATAAGATGAATGGAAGACTGGATTTAGTAGCCCAGCTGTGTCTGGAAAACATAAAACTGTACTCTAGCTAAAGCATGGCACTTTTGTCAGTTGAATAGTGAGAGAAGAAAAAAAATACTTGAGTTATCATAAAGCGGTGCTGATAAACATATTTTTGCTGTGAACTGTTTCTTATAGGTAGGTGTTGGGAACATGATCACCCTACACCAAAGAAATTAAATTCTGCTTAGCTCAGGCCTGATTAGGGAATTCTGCTGTTGCAACATGAGTTTGAAATATGGGATGGAACAGCAGTGGGATTCAATTTTTTTTTACTACCAGTTCTGTGGGCGTGGCTTCATGGGCATGGCAGGGGAAGGATACTGTAAAATCTCCAGTCACAGGTAGTATTTGCCAGTTCTTCAAACTAAAAATTTCTGCTACTGATTCTCAATAACTGGTCAGAACTTGCTGAATACCACCTCTGGAATGGAAATACAGTTACAGACCCAACACAGGAAAAAAGTGCACGGAATAGAAAATACAAACTCCCATCGTCTTACTGCTCCCAGAGAAAAGAGTTGAGGGCCCCCCACAATTTCTCGTGAAATTATACTTTCTCTAATCTCCTTTCCTTATAATATGGTAATCTATCAACGTAGTATTGATATACTAACCCTCCTTGTGCTTCCTTGTGAAGTCCACCTCTTCATTAAAATGGATTTACAGCCATTTTGGAGTATAATTTGGTGAGAAAGTGCCTGACTAATCATTCTGTCCTTATTAATGAAAATATAGATAACTTTTATTTTCCAATGAACTAACTAATAATGTTAGAAAGGCTTGAAAATGAGATCTGTCAAATCGCTTTAGGTCATATATTTAAGGAATCTGTTTGGTAAATAATAAAAAAAAATCTGCAATATGTGGAATGCTGCTAGAAATTGTTTTAGCTGCAAAATGGTTGACCTTTTTTCCTTTGTGCGATCACTTTTGGAATGAAAGAAAAACAATTTGGCTCTAAATATACTATAGCAGTGTATAGTTTTCTTAAATGTTTCTAAAAGGAGAATGATATGTCCAAAGAAATGTTAGAAGTTATAGATTGCTTCCCAAAATAGTTATGTACCCATAACTATGCCAAAATAGAACATAGAAACAAATAATTGCTAATAATCTGTCTTATAATAGACTATAAGATTTTCAATTAAAGTTTCCCATAGCATCCAACTCTAACAGAAAACTGTCATGGATTTTAATCTAGATTTTTATGACTTAGTTTTAACCATGTGTAGAATGCATTTAAGTTTAATTATAACCTGCTGCAACTGCAAATCAAACAGGTAAGTGACAGAATTTAAAGTGAACCAGTTCTGAAAGCATACCAAAGGCAAAAATTCCTTTGTTTTCAGTTAAAACTCCTGGTGATTATTTGGGCAGGTAAAATTCAAAATCTGAATTTATCCTTGTGAAAGAATTAGGGCTAGGTCAAGTTTTAATAGCATTTCTCACTAAAATGTAGTTTTAACTAAGTCTGATTTTCTTACAAAGAAAAGAATGATTTTTAAAATAGTACGCCAAGTCTTCTTATAAATACTGTAGATATAGATACTCCAGTTTTTTTTTAGATCAAGGCACGAAGGATAATAGAAATTAATTAGTTTGAGTTGATAAATATCAAATTGAACAAAGTCTATACTGCTGTACACATATGAATCCAAGAATGGGAATGTACTATTGGCATTTTAAAAGTGGCAACCTACACAAAAACCAATGGCAACTCCAATGGGCTGTATGAATAGAATAGACTATTGAGCCTAGAATTGATGGGTACCTTTACTAAGCCAGCTCAAAATTCACAAAAATATGTGCAAGCTTTTAAGTTGTCCAGAATACTTACTTGACTAGTAGCAAAATAAGAGGATAGCAAAAAAGTTGAAACATAACACAGGAAGGAATTGTGGATTTTTACAGCATTTTTTGAACATCTTGTCAAAACAATCTACCATAATGGATCAGAGTGCAGTTATTATGTCCTTTATATGTGGCATTTTGTTTTTAAAAAATGGAACATGGTGAGGATAACGAGCTTCAGTAAACAGCTGTTTGCTTGATATTATCCAATTGGTTTATAATAAAATGCTAAATTTAGTTTATGCACTACAGCTAATCTTTGTCTAGTAGCTAGTTCTTAGTTGAAGCACCTACCTGTTACAGCTTTTCTGCCTTGATTGCAATAGAGCAATTATGATCTCATCTTCACCATGTGAATTATAAAGAACTTTTTTTTAAAAAAAGCTGCTGCTTCAAATAATTTGTTAGCCTTTGGGGTTATTTGTAGAATTGCTGAACTCTAGGAAGTTTTGCAGCTGTGCTGTGGTTCTGTCAGTTTCTTTAATTTAATAGTAATGATTTTTGCTTGTAAGATGCATGTATTTTGGATTTTGCCTCTTTGCTATGTAAGGAACAGTTGTTGCTTCTACACTTTTCCTAAGTTATATCTATTACAATATTCTAAACAAGCCCAGGCTATGCACTGGAGTAAACATTTTTGTCTCTCCATATTGGATAATGCCCTAATGGGACAGGCCTTCTTTAATATATTTGCGAAAGCACTCTTTATCCAAAGAGTAGTGTGCTTTTGCAGATTATATGCTTACTTTTTCTGATTAATAGAAGTCTGTGACTATATGAAACTGCTGATACGACACTCCAAAATAACACATTAAGCATAACTGTGTTTTCTGTCAACTTTGACAGGAAGGTTAGTGAACGGTGCTGTATGAAGACATTTTTTCTCTAAATCTAATAGTTGAATAATTGCCCAAATATGCTGATGATTTATTTAAATAAATATATGTGCACCTAATTCTTTTTTGAGTTCAGAATGAGGCAAGCATGAACATTTACATTTGGTGCAATACACATTCTGTTCACTTAAAGTAACCCTTTCATTTAGAAATGCAGCAGGGTAAAAATCAGTGTATCTTATTTTACTGTATTGTCTTTGCATTTTTGACTAAAATAATTTTATGTCTTCCAATATAAATTTGGTTTAAAATAAGGCAAAATGTAGAAACAGTATACTGTGGCAAATAATTTGGTGTAGTATGCTTGTTTCAGTTAGTAGAAACAAAGCTTATCAGCCTGTTATGGCCTGAATGCCTCAGATGCTTCTGCTATGCTGAGAATAATTATTTATCTAAACATAACATGAGCATTAAGAGGAAACCCACTGAAGCTGATATTTTATTACAACAGTATTTAGTGTGGTTTTGTTTTTGAAAATGTTTTCCTTTCTTCAGTGCTGTATATATATGTAAATGTGAAGAAAAAAACTCTTTATAATGTCATATCAAAAAATTAATTTTAAAGCTCTGTATAACTGCTTCTGTAATTTCAAACAGGAGAGTGTATGGGAATAGACAATATGTGGTACAAGTCTGACTTGAAATCTAAGCCTTCAATATATTGGATCTCTTTCCCACACAATATAATTTTCTCTTGACAATACTGGTTCTATGAACCACTTTTAAACATTATGTATTAAAATGCTTAACTTCTATTTCCACTGATTTATTTCTCAGGCTTAGGTTTCTAAGATTCTATTTATATTAATTTATTTGTTTTGATAATTGCAATTAATAATACACATTGTAAACATTTATGAACTTGTCACAAACACAAGGCCCTTATTAAAATGGCAAGTTTTAAGTTTAACATTAGCTTTATAATGCACATGTCAATGTACCATGGTTATAGTAATTCTTTGCAAGTATATGGCACATGTTTCCTTGACCTTGCTGTAATAATTAACAAATTCCACATTTGTTTAAAATGAGAGATCAATACAAACTTAAACATTAGGATTAAAAAGAAAAATAACTATAATTACTAAGCTGGATATAGTTGTCAGCAGATGTAATGGTACCTGCAATACCAATAGTCCTCAGGTAACAACCCTTACTGGGACTGCAATTTTTTTTGCTCAGCAGAGGTCAGTAAGCAAAGCATCACGTGGCAGTGCTGCTTAACAATGGCAGTGACAGCGGTTGTAAAGCAAAGGTTTGTGACTATGACTTGGCTCTTCCTGCCAGCTTCTCCATTGAGTTTGCTTGTCAGAAGCCAAAAGGGAAGGTCACAAATGGTGATCACATCCCCCATGAACTCCCACCATGATCCAAACTATTCTCAGATAAGTCCCTGCCAGTCCCAGGCCTTGATTCTTCCAAGCCAAAGGACATTTTCAGGGGATCACTCAGCCAGAAGCCGATTGTTCTGTTCAAGCTGTGTCTTGCTTCAATTTGCCTCTGTCTTCCCCTTCTCTGCTTCACCTTGTACGGCACAGTCAAGATGAAGATGTTATTATATTCAGCCACTCTCTGCTAACCATATCTTCCTCTCCTCCCCTGGGCTGGCTGAGGATGGCTGGCTTCAAGACCATAGCACCAGGGATGGGGCAGCAGCAAGGGACAATGGCAGAATAAGCAACATCTTTATCTTGGCCATGCAGTGCAGGGTAAGAAAGAGGGCAGAGGTGAGCCCAGTGCTGTCAGAGCCCCTGTGCTATGGGGCTTGGGGCCAGCAAGCCCAGGGAAGGAGAGCAAAGAAGACTCAGATCAGCTGCGGGTGGGGACAGGAGTGCAGTAACGTCTTCATCTTGGACATGGTGTCTAGGGCAGCCTAAAGGAAAGAGATGGGGGGAGATAGGCAAGTGAGGAGACCTGAAGCAGAGGCTGTTCACACAAGGCAAGAGAAGGTGACCTCAGGGAACTACGATGGTTGTCAATGTGAGCTAGTCATCAAGCATCCAAATTTTGATTCCATGACCATAGGGGCACTGTGAAGGTCATAAATGTAATGCTGGTTGTAAGTCCATTTTTTCAGCAGTGTAGTAAATTCAAATAGTTACCGAATGGCCATTATCCAAGGCCTACCCATAACAAATTTTAAAAAAAATATTTCCTTTTAAACGAAACCATGTTTCACAAGTTTCCTATAATCTTAATACATCAATATTTCTTATTTTGCCTACTTGATGTTTTTATATTTAGCACAATATATCTGCAATATAGTCTTATCATTACACACTTGGAATTATTGCACAAGGAATATCTTAATTTTGCAGAACGTGATGGTTTTAAGTTAGCTGAACATCAGAACATCTTAGAAGTCTTTTTCATTTCAGTGAAGACATCTCCAATCCATTTAAGATACTTTTTTCACTTCCTCTTCAGTGGTAAAGAATTTTTTTATATTTTGAATTTGGAATCTGTCCTCGTGATTTCAGTCGTCTGACTGCTTCACGCAAATGCTTGGGTTGCAGAGGTGGCGATTCTCCCCACTTTTCACATACATCTAATGCTGTGCAAGACAAAAGTAAATCTGTTACGCTAGCTGCCAAGTTACTGGATTAGAGCAGATGTGATTGCAAAATCCATCATATTTCTACATTTTAGCTAAAGTAGTTCCCACACATCTACAGCTTTATTACTTCTTCTATACTCTGCTTATTTTGTGCAGTTCAGTGCAGTGTACATAATGCTTCTGCCTTCTGTTTTCCTCACAACTAGTAATCAAGGAGGGGGGTTTAGGCTATGAAAAAGTGACTAATCTACTTGGGTCAACTTGATGTCTAAGGGAGGATTAGAACTGTTTCTAGTGAAAAGCTTTTTAAACACTGCACGAAACTGGCCTCTTAATGTTCCAAATTCTAACAGTCTGTGAAAATTAACAAAATTACTGGTAGTTGTCTCTGCTGCACAGCATATTCCATATTTACACACATACTTTTGTAAAATAGTAGGGGACATTTGTTCTGTTTGTAAACAATAGGTGGTAAATAAGGAAAAGCATTTGTGTGTATATTGTATTACAGTTATTATATAAGAAGAAAAATTATCTGAACATTAATTTTATCCTTTATACTTAAGTGTCCCCTTTGCCAACTAAAAAACAAGCAAATATACAACTGATATTTGTTTGCCTTGATATAACAATCTCGTTACTTTTTAAAAATACTGACCTGTTATGCATTAAGTAGCAATATACATACTAGGGGGAATAATATTTAGGAGTAAACTAGTACATAAAATAGCAATGGGCAAACTTTATGTTCTGGTTTTCTGACATTTTTCCATACAACTATTTAAAAGATGGCTTACCAACAGCTAAATAAAATATATACATGAAAGAATACCTAGATTGTAGTAATTAGCCAGGTATGTCTTCAGTTAATGGAAGCTACAAATTAAGAATTAGATTATTCTTATACTTACCCTCTTCAACTACTTCTCCAACGAAGACTTTAGAAATTCCTGACATGGCAATAACAACGTTCTGAGAAACGGAGGTTCCAGTAATTGACTGGATCAGCTGAGAAAGGAGGAAATTCCAGAGAACCCCATTGTTGAGATATTTCTTTTACTTCCAATCATGAATACCACTGTGTGCAACAGCATTAGCACAGATGTGGGCAACATTCTCAGCAACCGTGGGGTGCAACTCATTTCCCCTATCATCCAGAAGCCACAAGTAACATAGCCCCATGGATGGTGAGAATGGAACAGAAAGCCTTTTGAAAGCAAACCCTCTCACCACTACTTAAGTCCTTAAAATCCATTAACTCCCCCTCAGCCCAACTCTCTACATTGAAAATGATGGCTTTCGTGATAGAAATGGAAGAAACTCCATTTCCCACTCTACTTTTTAAAGGGAAAGGTCAGAATTTCACATTGAAAAATTAAAAAAAAAAAAAGACAACCATTTTCAGCAAACTTCAAGTGCTAGAAGGCTGCAGAGATCTTCCCAGGGCCACATGTGAGTTACCCACCTCAATGTCAGCAGCAAAATTTTATGGTAAATTGATACTCGTGCATGATAATCAACACACATCAACAAATCTGTAAGGGAGATGGGCGGTTTCTAAATGTGATAAATAACTCGGGACTCTGGGGCTCTTTGAGCTTGGTTGTTATAAATAACCAACCAAATAAATAAATATAATTGCAATAAATCAATCTTACCCGTTTAATAGCAGCTTTCGGGAAAGCTGATCGTCGATACATCTCATAACGATTTAGCTGTTCTTCAGAAAAAGAGGAAACCAGAATTCTGCAGCAAACAACAATTGCAGCACTCATTTAAAATTACAAAGTGAGAAAGTTAGTGAGTTTGTACAACATTCTGCTGATAAACACTGAGTTAAATCTAGCATTTTATTTCAGTGGTGGTATTTCCTGAATGTTGCTCTAAACATTCTGGTTAAAGGAGGGTGACTTTGCCTATTTTTTCTACCCTAGGAGCCTTCCAATACAACTTATCACAGTGTCTAGAAGGTTCCATTTACAGGAAACCATTAGGTTTCGGGGGAGAAATAGAAAGAAAAAAGCCAAAATATCTCCTATTGCAGTGCTTCTTAAAAATGTTTCCCACTTTTAAAAATTATGGACAATCCCAATGAGCCTTCTTTTGTACATGTTGTATTTTTACTATATTAAAAATAAAAAATGATGCATCTATAGAATAATTACTGCAATGTATTATAAATAATAATGATGGTTCTTGAATTACAACCCCAATTGGAACTTGAGTTTCCCACAAATCAGTGATGAAGTTGTAAAGCAATTCACTCTGCAAAATCTTTTCTTTTTGGAAAGAGAAAATGCACATATGCAAATTAATAAAAACAGTTCAAAGGGGAAAGTACAGCCTAATGCCAGGTGATAATTATTATAAGTAATCCACCCCCACCCCCAAAAAAACCTTTGTGCTGATAGGTCAGTGGAAGAATTCTTGCTTGCCATATGGGACACCTGGGTATGATTCCCAGCCAATGTGGCGAATTTCCCTTTTTTGAGAGAGCCAATTTGGTGTAGTAGTTAGGGTTTCAGGCTAGGAATGACAGACTATTATTGGTAATTTCAGTCCCACTTTAGGCACAAAGACTTGGTCTAGCTAGTCCAGGGGTCTTCAAACTTGGCAGCTTTAAGACTTGTGGACTTCAACTCCCAGAATTCCTCCTCCAGTCATGTTAGCTCAAGAATTCTGGGAGTTGAGGCCCACAAATCTTAAACTTGCCAAGGTTGAAGACCCTTGAGCTAGTCCCTTTCTCTCAGCTGCAGGAAGAGGCAATGCACACCACTTCTAAAAAGCCTTGTTAGAAAACTACAGGAACTTGTCTAGGTTGTTTTGTTGTTATCTCTTTTATAAATTAAACTTGAAAGTCAACTGAACATTTAAAAATGTATCACAAATATCACTGACTGGCGTGGATGGTTGATACAGGTTGCTGCCAGTATCCTAGGTATCAACCAAATTGTTGTTGTTTTCAGCATGTGGCATTGTTACATTAGCCAGGAGACCACAATACTATTGCAGAGTAGTAGGCTGGCTGCCAATTTCCCAGCCTTGTTGTAGGATATGCTCACACATTCGCCAAGCTGTACCACAGGAGGGTGAGCTGGCTTTGCACCAGAAAGATGGGCAGCTCTTCCTGCAGCAGCATCCTAGGCCCCTCCCTTCCTTGGAGCCGCCTTGTAAACCCCGCAACCTGGGAAGATTCAGAGCCAGCAGGAATCTGCCTGCCTGCACAGAGCACCAACTCATCTCCCCACCAAAGTGGTACCTATCTATCTATTCACATAGAACATGTTTTTGAACTGTTAAGCGGACAGAAGATGAGACAAGGGATGGAGCTCACTCTGACATAGAATGCTAGCATACAAACTGCTAGAGCAGAGACCATCTCCAGCTTCATTAAACTACTGAGCCACTATGGCTCATATTCGTCTAAGACTCTAGTAGGTGATACCTGAGAATCACACAAAATTGAACAAAAGAAAAAAATGACAAAATGCCTGATATCACACTGAATGTTCCCCTAAACAGTTTCCATAAAGTGTCCATTAGATGAGTCTTAATTTCTGGAATTCCCTGACCTCCCCCCCCCCCCAAAAAAAACCTCCATGGTTTGCCTTCCTAAAGAGAAAGCAACAGCAAGATACACCTTTTCTCTACTCATCTAGCATTAATAAAAGCATATAGATGGAGAAATACTCACTGCATTTTTTGAATTTCATCTTCATCAACTTTATTTTTTTTATCTTTTTTCTCCTTTATCTCTATTTTTATTTTCTTGGCTGCTATAGATTGTGATGTAGAGTCATCTAACTCTCCAGGGATCAATTCACATGCTTCTTTGCATTTAATCTGGACAGAAAATTGATTATAAGTCATGTTTACAAAAAGACAAGCTTTTTTCTGAGTCAAGCTCAACTCCTAGTTACAAACTCTCAGTGGAACTGAAATGTGGCAAATTTCATAACACATTTTATGACATAAAAATGATCATAAACATCTTAAAAGGTTTCCTGTGCTGATGTTTGACTGCGCTATAGGGTTCAATATGGGCTCTTTTCAAGACAGATCTTTCTGTTAATGTGTATCAGTGTATTATACACCCTTTCCAGTGAAGGCAGTACATTAGAAGCTCCGTCACTGCTAAGGAAAAACTTCTAAAAGGGATCACGAGCTTCTAGTTCTCGTTAAATACGGAATTCCAAAGAAATCGCAGGCGAGGAAAACCCCCGTTACTTCAGGGAGAGGCAATCACCCTGGAGCATCAGCCAGGAAAACGAAGCTCCGTTTCTGCAAATTGCGTTGCCAACTTTTCCGTCCTCACCTCTACAATCTGTACTTCCTCTTTGATGTCGGCGGGTTCTTTCTCCTGGCGCTCCGTCACTTCTATCGCAACGACGGAAGACTCCACGGAAGAGGGAGAAGACACAACGGGCAAAAGACCATCCTCTTTACCAGACTCTACGGCCTCGGCCATACTAATCAGGACGGGCGCGTGTCGCGTCTTAATGACGTACTAGGGCGGCGCCGGACGCCTTGTTTCCATGAGAACGCACCACGCCCCCATGAGGCGGAACGAGAAATGCGGACTTTGTCGCTGCTGTCGGAGAACGAAGTCTTGCGGGTGAGGTTGAACTCGCAGATCCCAGGCGACGTCCTAGCTGTCTAACCGACAAAACAATGCAAATCTGAGTCCGCCTTTTGTTGCTTTAGTATCCAGCAGCAACATATACCAAACAGAATGAAAGATAAACTCGGGCAAGGAATTCCAAGATTACGAATGCAAACTATGCATGTAAGTTGAAATAAAGACCGATGCGATGCTGGGTACTCTATTCACACAACCCACTAAGCAGCGATGCAGGAACATGTGGGTTTTGTGGGTATCGTTTATATGAACCACACCAAAGGTGATTTATACAGTTTTAAAAAATGGTAATCAATAGGTAAATGTTTTGGGTGAACCCGGTTAATAAAGCATTCCTCTGAACCCAAGTGTTCTCATTTCTTCAAAAAGCTATGCACAAAAGGTAAACTAAAGCATGTAACTTTTTAAAAGGCCCTAAGGTAAATTGAAATATATAAAAAAAAAAATATGAACAAAAAGATTTATGTACTGTGACCCTTCTTATGTTGGTGGCTCCATTAATTGTTCAAGTACTCTCAGGTCATTGCTTCAAAACAAATGAGAGAAATTAAAAATCATAAGTTCTTAGTCAGAATTTAGAAAGTCATTGTAATAATGTCTTTTTACAAATCCCATATTTCCTACTTTGAAATGAAAAAAATCTGCACTTCTTTAAAAAAAGGCATCAGCCCATGTTTGAATATATCACTTCGGGGCTCCTTAATCTTCTCATCCTTGATTGCTCTCCTTTTTTCAGGGCAAGCTTTCCAAATGCAAGACTTTAAAGAATATTCATTGATGCAAGCAGAAGTTGCTTAAAACTTTATTGTTGCTAGGGAGAATTTTTTTTTCTTATCAACCCATTTGACAAACCACAATGGCTAAGCTAAAACTAAGCATGACACATTGGGATAATGAACAGATCCTGCTTGCTCTGGCACAAAGATGTCTCACTATAGAGGACATGTCCTCAAAATGTCAGCTCCATCTAACTGCTGACCCATTGCTGAAGCAGCCTGAAGTCAGGTTTACATATTCCAGTGCGAAACTAAAGTATTTTCTTTCCTATCTTGACAATCAAGACTGCCCAGATGAGGAACTTTAGCTTTATATGGCCAGGTTCAGCTTCAACCTGGCAGGTCTGCTGTGAAATCACTCAATCCTGTCTGGTTGCTAGGCACTGTGTCACCATTATTATTGACTGTGGCTACAAGAGGACCAGTCATCTTTGTGCAGCCTGGTTCTTATTCTTTTGCAGGATTTAGATGTTACAGTGCTGATCCCTGGAAAGACAGCTATCCTGTACTGTAACTTTATATTTCCACTATTCAGGAAAGTAACCCCAGAGGTTCACAGAACTTGCATGGCACCCTCCCTCACCCAACATGCATGAGGACTTAGTTTGATTGTATCTTTTCTTTTATGTATACCGAGAGTGTTTGCACCAAGACAAGTTCCTTGTGTATCCAATCACACTAGGCCAATAAAGTATATTCTATTGACAACACAGTGTACAGGTAATCCTCACAAGCACAGTAGAGTCCAATATTTATGTTGTTAAATGAGAAACTTAAGTGAGTTTGTTCCACTTTACAACTTTTCTCACATTACATGAATCACTGCATTTCTTAAATTAGTAACATAGTTAAGTGAATCTGTTTTCCCCATTAACTTTGCTTGTCAGAGGTTGCAAAAGGGGATCAAATGACTTCAGGACATTGCAACTGTCACAAATATGAATCAGTTGTCAAGGATCTGGATGTAAATCATGTGGCTATGGGAATGCTTCAATGGTCATAAGTATGAAAAATAATTCATAAGTTACTTTTTTCAGTGCAGTTGTAACTTTGAATGGTCACTTAATGAATTGCTGTAAGTTGAGGACTACCTGGTATTGTCTCGAAACTTAGATTGAGGAAATCAATCTCTTTTAGAAGAGAGATCAATATTTCTACAACTTGAATATTTAAAAAGGTATATTATATAGATTTGCATGTCAACAGTTTTGATATTCCCATTGGTAAACAAAGCATTTCTAATCAATTCTTCTGATCACTCTCACAGCCTTTTCATGGGGAGTTTATTGCTATTGACATGGTAAACTGATCTTGAATTTCTATGACAGGACTATTTATCTCCAAGTAAGTAAATGATTCTAAAAAAATAATTTGATAAATGATGCTATTTAGAGGTTTTCCAAATTAAATACAGATTAGGATTCTGATTTCAAGATGCAGTAATATGGCTGAGCATTAGATAGCAGCACCTATGAAAACTTCTCATAAAGTTAATACATACTTCCATTATTTTTCATTGTGACAGGCATATTACATTCATAAAGTTGATAATTCTGTGAATTTTTTTTTAAATTGTTGGCAGAATGCCCGAATGCACTACATCAATACATCATTTTTTTCCTGTGGTTGGGAACATTGGACATGACTGTAATTTCAGATGGGAAAAACCAGAAGTCTTTTACAGTATTGACTGATGGAACTGTCTAGACAGCAGCAGCACATGGCTCTGTTTTAGGCATACATTAAGGGCACATTCAGCCCCACATTGTGAAATGGGAGGAGAGCACTGCAAAGCTGCTGTGATAAAACCATTATGTCTTAGCTTATTATGTGAATCAACTCACCATATTATTCAGTAATGGCTTGTTTTGGTATTAAGGATATGAATATGATTATATATTTTATGTTGAGTTTTGTTGCTCTATAGGAGGTATTTTTGAGAGAGATGTTGCAGAGGTGAGGGCTAACTGTCTGAAATTCAATAACAAAGTTCTTCCAAGTTGCAGTTATGTTTAAAGTAGTTTCCTCAGCTCAGCTATGCTTCTTTTAAAGCCTATTTGTTATGGAAGTGAATTTCAAATGGGCATTTTGAATAACAGCAGTTGAAAAGCAAGTTAAGCCCAAGCAAAAACTGTTTTACATGCAATCAGTGTGATTTTTTTTAGTAAGTATTGATGACATACAAGCATTGTAAATAATTTACTGAGTCCCCACTTTCCAGTGAACATGTCGGTTTGTCATACTTACTCAAATTTATCTGAATTAAATTAATCCGATATTCTGCATTCACATAAAATATTGAACCTTTCACTAACCATACTGAGTTTGACTAGATTGGGTTTAGTGTATATTACATACCTGGCAAATCTCTAATACTTGTAAAAAATAGCTGGGTAGGAATAAAGTTTTCAATAGATCTACCTACTCTCTTCCATCTATTTGTGGCTACAGCACTTTTAGTACAATATCTTCAAGGCTAATTTCAACTATCCAAATTTGTCCTAATCGGTATTAATATTCAATCAATATTGAAAGGATTGGCTTTTAAATATTGATCTGAGTTTTCAGTAACACCTGCCATTTTCTGGACTATGACTCTTAAATGGGCATTCTGACAGTCTGTTCCGCCTTTCACTCCCTCCAATCGATTGTCCAATTTGTACCCCACTTTTTCCCATCTCCCAAATTTGCTGGTACACTCAACATGAGCTTGAAGTTCATTTGGTCCATTTGTTTTTGTTCCATTTCATGAACTGCTGCTAGAAATTGGATTTCAAAGAAATGAGCTAAACTATCTGGACAACAGTCATTCCTGGCCATGGGATTACATTCAAAGCTCTACCTTCTCATGGGACTCGGTGGGCATAAGCTTTTGTTCACTGCAGTTAAAATATGTTGATAAATGCTGTGTGACTTACCCGACCTTGGTGAGCAAAATCGAAAACTGTTGCTCGGTCGGTTCTCAATCCATCCAGACGCAGTGAAATAGCGAGCGACTGTCCCCTACAAACTTTGCATAGAGCTGGACTCAAGTTACCTGAGAACAGTCAGTCATCAGCTAAACATCTTCACTGGAAACTCCCGGCTCCTTATTCTTAAAGGTCGAAGACTTGGCTTTTTGTTTTCCTTTGAAAAAGTTGTTCTTTTGTTGGGAACCACCTTCTGTGCTGTTCGAGGAGATCCTTTACTGCCCCCGCGCACCCCCCCCCCCGGTTCCCCCCCTTGAAAGTGCCCAAAATGTCGCGAATGCGTACGGAACTTCAGTCGCCGGCCGCCCTCCTTTCACCGTATTTTACCACATCTTCCCAAGCGGCTCCGACACAAACCGCCAACCGACCCGCCTGCCTCACCTCGGCTTCATGAGCCGGACCGGGGCTTTGGCGAGGCTCGGTCGGGAGGCGTGGCTTTTCTTTGGCCCCGCCCCGGAAGGACGCGCCGGCCGGGTTGAGGCAGCGGCGGTAGCCGAGGAGGACTACCAGTAAGGATCGGGGGCTGGTTTCCCGGCCCGCGTCGGGCCATGGGGAAAGAGCAGGAGCTGCTCGAGGCCGCCCGCACTGGGAACCTGCCCGCCGTGGAGAAGCTGCTTTCGGGCAAGCGGCTTAGCTCGGGCTTCGGTTCGGGGGGCGGCTCGGCGTCTTCGGGGGGCGGCGGCGGCGGCGGCGGCGGCGGCGGCGGCGGGGGGCACCCGCTCTCGAGCCTTCTCAGGTAGGTGCCTGGGGTGTGGCTTGCGGAGCTCTTGCGAGCGGCCGGGGTGGCGCTGCCGAGGTTGGCTGCGGGAGCCCGTGTCAGGCAGCTGTTTGCCTTTTCGGAAGCTGGGGGTGTGTCCCGAAGACTTGAGAATGCCCGGCGGTGCAATTGACCAGAGGTAGAATCTCCGCCCCCCCCGTACCCCCCCCCCCCAAAGTCTCACGGGCGTCGCGCTGGTTAGTGGCCGTTCTCGTGTTTCGGCTCAGCGTCGGCATGGGGGCAGAAAAGGTCTCAAACAAGCGCAAGGAAGAGAAGCGAATTGAAGCTGGAAAAAGCCGGGGTGGGGGGTGGGGGGGTGGTGTTCGGGTCTCCGGATTCCCCCCTGAGGGAAAGGGGCTTTGAGTTCGGCTTTCCTGTGAAGGGGGCCAGAGCTTGCTTTGCCTTCTAGGACTATCTCTGTGAACGTTGTTTCGGGGAGACGCTTGTGAAAGTGTTGAAGCCTTGTCGGTTGTTGACAAGGCTTGATGTGGATGACAAGGAGGGAGTTGAAGCCTCCTAGGCGGCGGCTCCTGCCTTCTTTTGTATGTTTCTAATTGAACATCACAGCCATTTTTGGTGTGCAGTTGATCGTCTGAACCTTCAGTTGAAGATCTGGTCTGGATTTTTAAGAGAGGTTCAGTCACTGTCACCCTTGTGGTTTGTTTATTTATTTGTTTGTTTATTTATTTTTCTGTTCGTGGACGACCGTTTGTTTTTAGATGTCTGAGAAAAAGAATAGAAGGTATGAAAAAAGAGATACAAAGAGAAAGAAGCATAGGAAATGTGCAGTTAACATGTACAAAAATGTAGAAACAAAATTGCACTGGAGCTGTGCACCACTGCCAAGGTTTCCAAAGCTTTGTAAGTGTTCCTCTGTTTTGTTTTGGTCCGAATCTTTGTAGTATTTGTTCTTCTGGTTTTGTTTTGTTTTTTTTCATTATCCAAAGGATCGTTTTACTTTTACGGAATAATTTTCAAAAACCTGGTAAAGTTTCTCTTGATACATGTCAGGTGTCCCTTGAAGATTCTGTGTACTTTTCCAGGAGGACATTGCTCTACATATTTTGAAGTGACTCAGTTTTCAGTTTCATGTCTAATGACTTTTTTGGCTAGTTGAAGATTTTTATCAAGTGTAAAATGGATCTTTGTGGTTCATGACTTTTATTCTGTGTTTTATGCATAAACTCTATAATTGCTAAAAATGCAAAAGTACATATCTGGAGGCTTGGGGACCTGGCTGTAATAAAAATCACTTTTACCAAGTAAACTTTAGAGGAAAAAAAATCAGCTTAAGCTATCTGCCAAAACAGTGTCTGGATCTGCATTCTTCACACTATAGGCTTGTTTTATATTACTTAGTAATTTTGTGATTGAATGCAAAATATTGCAACTTGTCTTTGCCTTCTGTAATTGTAAAGCGGTGCTTGGCAATTGAATTACGAACATCACTTGAGTTCATCCACTGCATTAAACTACAATACATTTTTTTCAGCATATTTTATGATCCTGGCCATTTTATAAATCATGGTCGATAGCAATATATTCAGAGACAACAATTTGTGGCTTATAATGTAAGGCACAGCTTGCAGTATGTGAACTCTGTCACTGTGAGCTGTTTAACTCTTTATTCAGTCACCGCAAATTGTGTCTAGTTACAGAGAAGCTGCTTCCTATACCATTTGAAGTACAGTTAATTGTACATGTTGCCTGAACTTTATACAGTATGGACATTCCCCATAGGTACCAGATTATTCTGTGCTTTAATATTTCTAAATCTTATTTCCTGACATGACAGTGATCTGAAGGTCTTAAAAGATGATTCTCCACCTATGACTTTCCTAGGTTCCCAACACCCTTAAGCAGGTTTTCGATCATCCTATGGTAAAAGTTCCAGTCCTACAAAAATTAATGTGAGTAAACAATTGGACTCATTAGGAGAATATCTTTGCATTTGAAATTAAATGCATGTCTGTTGGAATTGGCTAGAGCCTGTGATATGGCATGTGGGCATATTCTGTTTGGAAGCATGGTTTGAATACTGTTTCTGGAATGTATGCTCTAGAAGGAATTAACATTTGTCATGTCTGAGAATTTGGCAGTAAATTATAACTTACTGAATTTCCTACCAAGCTTTGGTGAGTCTGTGGATTATTCTGTTGTACAGAATACACAGTAGGGCTATTATAAATGTAGACCTGCTGGAAAGGCCAGATTGCTTTTAGGAAAATATTAAGCAGCATCCAGAATGTGTGTTGGTTCTTCAGTATGAGTTATTGCTAGAGGAAAGGATTTAATTTACAAATGTTGCCAGTATATTTAAACGTCTTAATGACAGAAATGTTAATCAGATTGAAGAAAGAATTTGAGGATGTTCTTTGTGTCCTTTATGATGACAAAAATGTTATTATTGTCAGATTTTATATGATTTATATAGCTGCCTATCTCATGTTAATGACTTGAACCATGATGGTGCAGTGGTTACAATGCACAATTTCAGGCTAATTCTGCTGACTACCGACTGCCATTTCGGCAGTTCAAATCTCACCAGCTCAAGGTTATCTTAGCCTTCCATCCTTCCGAGGTCAGTAAAATGAGGACCCAGATTGTTGGGGCAATATGCTGACTCTGTAAACAGCTTAGAGAGGACTGTAAAGCAGTTATGAAGCTGTATATAAGTCTAAGTGATATTGCTATTGCTAAAGAGGATTGCCAATAAGGAAATACAAAACTTAACCCATTTGCAAAGGTAAGGTTCCAGACACCAAGGCTTTGCATGGGAATGTATGACTGGCTTTTCCTTGCTAACACTAAGGTTGGACTGGAACATTGAAAAAACATCCCAGAAGAAAGCAAGGGCAAACTACTTTTACACTGTTGCCAAGAATACAACATATACATGTCATGGAGTCTTCAGGAGTTGAGGTTATCTTTACCTGCCTGTTGTATGTAATATTAATCCCTGTTAAAATAGTATATCACTGAAATAATTATTTACTTTGTGTAATATTTTTATGGAAAAATATATGGTCATTAGAAGGTGCGGATCATTAGATATGAGATGGGTGACAAATAAATTTCCTAAATAAATAAATAAAACAACACATAATTATGTAATATTTTATTATTCATGTATCTCTCCTTAAGTTATTCAAATTAAATGTGTTTCTTCAAGTCAGTTTTGATTCCTGGCAACTATATAAACAAGTGCTGTCTCCTTGGCAAAATTGTCAGAAGTGGCTTGCCTTTTTCTTCTTTCTAGGGGTGAAAGAGAATGACTTGTCCAAAGTTACCCAGATGGTTTTCTATTTTGTCAGGTCTAGAACTTGCAATCTTCTAATTTCTAACTTGGTGCCTTTACTGACTATATCAAACTGGATTTCTTTATTACTACTACTACTTCCTAAATCATGCTCGATTTGCAATGGAAACAACAAAAAAAGAAAACAGAGAATTGCAGTGATTGAGATTTCAAGTGAGCTTGATCACCATAATAGCTTACTTATAAGTAAAGAATGCAGGACCTTGGAATTTGCAAAATAGAGAGGTACCTGAAATAACTGTCACTCTTATGGATTTTCTAAATGTGTACTACAGAACTAAAAGTTTCATTATTTAGGAGCATGAGGAGGATTCTTTTCAGCTAAACTGAAACTTGACATACTATAATGTGTGCTGAGTAAATACTATGTTGGAAGAATGGAAGTGAGATTCAAAAGATTAACATTCTCATCATAAATACCTAAGTGGTGGAATAATTTAACTGGTATCAGGAAAAAGCCATAGACTGGATAAAGCCAGAAAGTCCATGGGTTGTGGTTGTTTGTTCACATATTTTGTTTAGTTTGCTCTGGTTGGGATTGTGCTTTTCAAATGAGCATAGTTATAATTCAGCAACATTCAAATATGGAACTTTTTCTTTAGGAGGCTCACCTAGTGCTTATGTTGATTTTTTTTTCTTTTTTTGTATCAGGCAATCTCTCCTTCATTGCAACATAACTAAAAGTATGCTATGGATTAAATAAAAATAGGGGAACTTGCAGAATTGCAGTCTTAGCTGGAACTCTTGCATGCTCCCTATACATTTTTTGGACAACATTCTAATCTTTTATATTGGATACTTATATTCTGGATTTTATTTGTGTTATTTCGAGCAAAAACAACATCAATGAACTTTTTGGGAGGTTGGCTGGGAGTATTTTTTGAAATAAGAATTCGAAACAGAAATTGTTTCAAATTACATGTTCAAAGTATGTTTTCCTACCCAAATTTTGCCTGCATATAAGACTGGAAAAGCATATCACTTCTCCTTTCTCTTTTAAAAGTGTGTACATTTCAGTTGCAAAACTGTCAAGCTGTAAGTAGGGAAATGATCTTGCATTCTCTTAAAATATCTCTAGTTGAATTCAGCAAAATAGTATTATGCTGACCAACAGTTATTTTCAAGAATATCTTCAGGTTGATTAAGTATTTAATAAATTCATATTGTGTGAAAATTTATTATTTGTAATTTTTTATTAAGGATTACATTTTTTTCACAATACTTTACCAAATGATGGGAAGCAGGGAACAGATTGAGCTAAACTATGCTATGTATCTGAAATATTTTGGTACATTTTGAAGTAGAACAACAATGTAAATGAAAGCACTGCTTTTTAATGCAGTACATTTTTTAAAAAAAGATATGATTGATCTACAAAATTTAATTTTAATTTTCTGACATAATTAAATCCAGTAAAAATATTTTCCTCATTCTTTTCCAGAAGAAGGAAGCTGTGAATAAACTGTAAGACGTTTTGTACAGCTTCACTTGTTAATAAAATTATTATGCCTGGCCTATTACTGGTAGAAGTGTGATTCATCATTGAAAGATTGATTGAGTGATTCGGCCGTGTTTCAGATTTTAAGAATCAAATGATAAATTAGATAGATTAACATGTTTTCATTCTAAAACTAAAATAGAGGTTGATCTAGTGAATTCAGAGCTTTCTAAGAAAGTAATATATAGTAGGGCATTGATACATATTTGAAAGAAGTGTTTCAGGAGGTATGTTAGCGTAAGTAAATGTAATTCTCAGTTGTACACACATGCATATATTAGCTCTTAAAGTAGACGAGGGCTTTCCCAAGATGTAGCTGTTTTAGGGCTTTGAAGAGAGATGTTTCACGAGTTGTGAGCATACTTCAGCAAGCATCCCTTTTGAATGCTTGGCTCAATATTAACATAAGTACAGTTCTTCTTCTTTTAATGTTACTCTGCTGACTGCCTGAGTCAGATGCCAATAGTGCCCAGCATCTGTAGGTGGAGAGAGGGTACAGTCTCCCGCTGGCCAACAGTTAAGGCCATCTCTGTAGATTAGAGATGGAGGAGGTAAAAGGAACTATATTTCCCTCTGGATAACCTGTTTGATACCCATTATTCTTTTAAACATAACATGCTCATTTTAAAGATTTACTAAACGCTTTTTAAAACTACTGGTATTAAGAAAGCATGTCTGTATTTTCCAAAGTCTGTAGAGTTGGGTGAATGTTCTACACTGACATTAATAAAAGAATTATTTAACTTCTTGTTAAAGAAAAGGATATACGACTTAGAGTGACCTTTTCTAAATTAGTGTCATCTTGATATGTTAAGGCAAGGTTGTCAAACTCCTGTCCCCTGGACCAGATGTGTCATGCCCTGGCCACGCCCAGTTTAGCAAAGGGGGGAAAGTCCCGATACGTCATGTGACACTGCCATGACGAGGTGAGGTTGACACCCCTATGTTAAGATATCTCCCTTACTTGAAGAGGATGAGATGAAAGTACAAATAACAACTGTCTTAAGATGAAGGAACAATCAAAATTGGCCTCAGGATAAGTGCCGAAAATTCAGAAATCATGAATGTGAGATCCACTGCATAGATATGGGGAATCACACTTGGATCACAGCAACTTAAGGAAATAAAAAGGTTTACCTATTTGGATAGTGTAATCACCTGAAATGGAGATTCAGAGATGGACATCAAGTATCACACTGGAAAAGCAACAGCTGTTTTCTGGAGGATAAATAAAATATAGTGATTCTGACAGCCATTTATGCCAGAGACATCTGGAAGGCATCAGCGAGTATTAACAAGAGACTCGATGTCTTCCAACAAGGATGCATTCACTGTATCTTAAAGATTTTCTATTTTGACCATGTTATTAATGAAGAAGTCCTTCAAAAGAAGTTTTCTTGCAAATTACATAACATTGTAGCACAAAGAAGACTACAACTTGCAGGTCATATTCTCTGGATGGAGAACATACAAGATGGCAGTGAGATGGACACCCACCCACCCACGATGCTAAACGATTCCAATTTTTCTAAAAGTCCTATAAGTTTAATAACATACAAATTTGCCTACAATATATATAATATTAGCTCAGTTTTGCCATTCCAACTCAGTTTTAAATCACCAGTCATGGAGAAGGAGGGAGGGTGGGAGGGAGGGAGGGAGAGAAATAGAGAGAAATTGGTTGGTTGGTCATTTAAATGTATGCATGTGTCAAGGTACACAAAAAATAGCCTTTCCCCTTCAATTGGTAAATAATTTGCAAAACTACTTTTCTTTTTCTTTTTTTCTTTTAATTGTCTGTAACTAAGCAGGAATAAGGTATATAAAATAGATGCAAATACCCAAGTATTTAAAAAGTCAGAGAATCTTAGAAGCCTCATTCCTCCAAAGGCAATGTTTTAAGATAGTCCCACTGGATTAGGTTAATATTTGGATAAATATTTGTGAGTGAAGATGATGAGTTCTACAGGAACCAGGGAACCAAGAAGCTTAAACGGTTTAAAGGGGGAAAGGATAAATTTAAAAAGTTAAAGAAATGTGCTTGAGCAGAACTTTAGAGCTGAAACATGTCTACCTTGAGCATGAATTAATCCAATAAACTTAAACATGGCATCTGTTTGATGAGTTCTCTGTACACCTATTGATGATTGTAATGAAAAAGATAGCACAGTGTACAAATTCTTGGAACAAAGAATTGGAGCATAGAGACTGATGTGATATCAGACATCCATATGGTAAGATGTTTTAAATGTTATACTTGAAAATTGGAGAGTACACCACAGGGATACTGTTTTCAGTGGCATCACTTTAAAGCAGACTTCCTGTTTTGGACTCTATCCAAATATGTGGACTTCAGCTCAGCAATTTTCAGCTCTTGACATGTGGAGAACATCTAGCTCAATGAAGATTGTTTTAAGGAATGTAATATATTCCACTTCTTAGAATTTCTGAATATATTGAATGGCAACCAAAAATTGAAATATTTGTATAATTTCTATCCGAAATACAACTACTTCAGTTGATTATCTCTTTTTATATATAATCATAACCCTCTACCCCGACCCACCCCAGACCTTCTGAGAGGTTCACAAAGTCAAAATTATTTTCCAGGCCATGTTGAAAAATAACATAGTATTAAAATCCCATTAAATGATTATGATAAAGAGTAGCAACTACAACAGCCTTTAATTTAAAAATACAATAAATAATGAAAACACCCATACAAATAAATGCTCTTTGATGTCCTCCATTATTTTTAAAAGTGGGATGGGGTCCTGAGAGAAATACTGTATAGGGAAAAGACTTCTACTTTTAAGCCCATCTGCCTTCAGTCCATCATGGCAATAAATCTGTGTCTTCTCTAGTGATGATTTCAGTAAGATACTTGTTTGAGAATTGCTGCAGCTGGGAGATTATTGAAATTTTTATCTAAATATTAAAAAAAAGATTTTGGCTTAAGTAAGTTTTTAAGTCATCAGACTTGATTTCCTTCCCTCTCATGAGACTATAAATTCAATTCAATAAGACTCTAAATGGCCTTTTAATAATGTTTTACTTGATTACTGAGCGTTAAATGATTGCTTTCATTTTACTTCCATTTAAGAGCAATGGAACAATTATACATTGCAGCATCCCTCAACTTAAAGTGACATAAAGGCCAGGTCCCACTGGCCGATGGATGCAAAACGTATGTAAAAAGGACACAGCGGACGAGCAAAATTTAGGGGGTGGCTCCATCCGTTGTTATCCGCTCCAAAAAGTGCCCCAAATTTGCATAAACAGAACGGAAAAGAACGGAAAGGAATGGACGGGGGTAGTATGTAGCGGGGATGTTAAACGGATGTTCGTAGGAAGCCTAGCGGATGACAGCGGATGGAAGCGGATGACACATCCGAAGGGCTTCCGGGCGAGAATTGCGAAGCGGACACATAGCAGAAGGAGCGGATGCATAGCGGATGACGCGGATGTATCATGGACGCCTATAGGAAGCAAAGCGGATGCATAGCGGATGCAAAGCATTCACTGCGCACGCAGGGAGTATGAATTGCATCAGCTCCGTGGATATAAAAGGATGCAGCTCGCACACAGTTAGCATTCAGAGGAAAGACGTGCTGCCACATACATCTTCAAAGAACACCATGGTTCCTCAGTCAGGGAAGAAGAGAAAGCCTGTGCCTACTCCTGCCAGCCCTGGCAAGAAGGACAGAACCACCATCCCAACCCCTGGTACTGACTCTGAAGCTGCTGGTGCTGCTGCTACTGCTGCTTCTCCTGCTGGTGGTGGTGGTGCTGCTGCTGGTGGTGGTGGTGGTGTTGCTGCTGGTGGTGCTTCTCCTGCTGCTGGTGCTGCTGCTGTGGTGGACCAGCCCCAAGGCCCTCAAAGCCCTGCTGCTCAAGCCCCTGAAGACCCTGCTGCTGAAGCCCCTGCCAGAGGGAGGAAGAGGCAAGGAAGGAGAAGGGAGAGAGGAAACAGTACACCCTTTCCAAAGAGCATGAGGAGGAGGTGCTGGAATGGCTGAGGGAGAACGAGTACCTCTGGAGAAAAGGCCACAGACTCTATCGTGACACCAAAAAGAAGCAGGCAGCTTGGAGAGACAAGGCAGAGAGCCTGGGGTACACTGCGGATGTCCTCCTGGGATGGTGGAAGCAAATGCACACCTGGAAGCTACACCTGAAAAAATCTGGGCAGGCCGCTGTCAAGCTCACTGACTGGGAGATGTACGTCATGGGCAAGTGTAGCTTCCTGGAGGGTGAGATCCACCACCGAGGAGCAGCCCCTCTGACAACCCTCTCCCTCAGACAGCCCACAGACAGCCAGTCTTCTTCCAGCCAGGAGACAGCTACACTGTCCAGGCAGGTGTCTTCGGAGGGCCCCACAGCAGAGACCCCCCAGACAGCTGCACTCCCCATGCTGGAGGACGTGGAGGATCCCCTGTCACAAATGGAGCAAGAAGCAGCAGCCACCAGAGACCAACCCACACCCACACCCACCCCCAGCTCCACAGCATGCAGGCAGAGAGGTAGACTGGAGGGCCAGAGCCACACTGTCCTGTTGGAGATCAGGGACACAATCAAGACCAGCACAGATCTTCTCTCTCAGCTGGTCCACAGTGACATACCATCCTCGAACTGGAAGCCCTTCATCACCTACGTGAGCCAGACCCTCATGGACCTGCCTGAGGCCCAGTACCAGGTGATGAAGCAGAAGATAACAGCACTTCTGCACAACCCTCAAGGCCCAACTGAACCTGCTCCTACCCAGTCCAGGTCTGCTCCTCCACCCCAGGTGATGTCACAGCCCTTCCACAGCTTTCAACAGCCCCTCACCTACCAAGGCTACGAGTACCAGGATTTCCCACAGCAGAAACAGCCCTTCCCAGTCCAGGCCCAGGTTCATTGCACGCCACAGACGCCTTACCTCACCCAGCTGCAGATCAGACAGCCCCACTACACTCCTCCTTCCTCCACCCCACAGCCAACCCCGTCAATGGACAATCTGTCATCAGTCTTGGGCCTGACATCCTAGGTCCTTGATTTAGGGCCTCTCAACCTCATAGGACTGAGTCAGCTCTCTGAGAGCTTCTTGAACACACCATCCCCAGTTGTACTCCCGGGGTCAAGCAGCCCAATGGCGCCTCAGACCAGCATTCCAGCCACAGCCACCTCCACAATCCCTGGCCGCTTGACAGCTGAGACCATGGACATGCCTCAGAGTGACTGAGAATAGTGCCAGAGACTGAGTTGTTACCTGTTCACTTTATCTTTGCTTAAAGACACTTTACTTGGTTAATTTTGCTTTTTTAATAAAGTCATACAGTTTACTTAAGACATTTATTAATAAAGGTTATCTTTGCTTCACACACTTGGTTCATTTTATTTACTTAATAAAGTGTTGGTGAAAACTTTGAAAAAATGGTTAAGCCTTTGCATGCTTGTGGGATGGGTAAGGATAGTTGTGGGATGGGTAAGGATAGCAGTGGGATGGGTAAGGATAGCTGTGGGATAGGTAAGGAGAGCTATGGGATAGATAAATCTCCAGTGCAAGCATAGTGGGACTATATGGTCCACCCTCCCAGCTGCCACACATATGGCCCTTTTTTTTATCAATAACAATTTATTCATTGATCAACACATTTCAAAATAAACATGAAGCTCTGTTGGGGCCTTGTACATCCACAGTGTCTATCAGGTTACGTCCTTGCCTCCATTCACCAGACTTCATGTCCCCATTCCCTTGTTGACGGTCCACAAGTCTGTTCTGCAACACTGGGTAGCAAGTGCGCATGAGATTGTGCAGGATGCAGCAAGCTTCCACGATGCTCCTCACAGTCTCTGGATGATGCTGCATGGTGGTGAGAAGTACCTGGAACCTGTTGGCCAGGATGCCAAAGGCATTCTCCACCATCCGTCTTGCCCTGGACAGCCTGTAGTTGAAGATCCGCTCTTCACAGGTGAGGTATCTGGAAGTGTAGGGCTTCATGAGGTAGGTTCTGAGGGAGAAGGCGTCATCACCCATGATGAAGTAGGGCACATCTTGTGTGTCATTGGGTAGGGAGTCTGGATCTGGAAAACCCATGATGAGGTTGCATTCCAGCCCATCCTTGAGGTGACTGGCGTTGTATACCTGGCTATCTGAAGCTGACCCGTTGCCTGAAACATCGATGTACATGAACTTGTAGTCAGCATCAAGCATGGCAAAGAGGATGATACTGAAGAAGCCCTTGTAGTTGTAATAAGAAGACCCTGAGTTGGCTGGAGCTTTGCAGGCCACGTGCTTCCCATCTATGGCTCTAACGGTGTGGGGGAAGTTCTACCTCTGATACCACTGCTCTGCAACTTTCCTCCAGCCTTCTTCAGTGGTGGAACACTGGAGGAGCTCCTCCACATATTCTTTGATGATGGCCTGCACCACTTCTCTGACCACTGCTGATGGTGTTGTGTGGCACCCTCCAGGCATACTGCATGTTTCTATATGTAGTTCCAGAGGCCAGGTGCCACAGAATCAGTGCCACCTTCAGTCCAGGGTCCAGTTTGGGACGGAAGTTGGTGCTCGGCTTGGTGAACCTGGGTCTCAGACGCTCTACAGTTTCGTCAAACATGGCTGGTGGCATCCTCATGAAGTGATGGAATGCATGAGTGTCTTCATTCCTCAGCTCCACCATCAGCTTGTCATACAGTCCAAACTCCATTCTTCTCCTGATCCATCCTCAGACCCACACAGCTCTTGAACGTCTCCTTCTTCTCCTTGTGTAGAAAAGGTGAAACAGTCTGAACAGGGCTTGGTTCTGGTGTTGAATGATCGCAGCTACCATAAGGACTGTGTTATGATCCATGGTGGAGAACAATGGATGATGTGGAAGAGCAAGACCAAGGGTGAAGAGGTCTGTCCACCACGGCTGCTGGACTCATACTGAGATCCAGGTGATTTCCTCCCCCTTTTTATAGGAAATATCAGTTGTCCTCTAGGTGACCTTCTACATACTCTAGGCATACTGCAGACATCCTAAATATCCGAGATACATCCCAGATACAAACGTTTTGTCCGTTTTAATCCTTTATATATGAGATGCATCCGCTTACATCCTTTGTATTTCCGTGCTACTAACGCTGTGTGGACATTACATGTACCTTTCGTTTCCTCCCTCTTTCCGCTTTCAGCTGCAGCGGATGTGAGTTGTGGGGATGTCCAGAGGATGCTGAGAGGATACAGCGGATGTTTAACAGATGATTATGGACATAGAACATTTGTTGCCCATATATGTCGCGGATGTACATCGTATGCAGCGGAAAGTTCATCCATTCAAAAAGTTTTGTGCAGCTCAAAACTTCTTGCACAGATGAAATCTCAGTGGAAGGATGCTTGACGGATAGAGCGTATGAAACACGTATGCAATGAGTACACAACGGATACATCGCTTTTTCCAACAGATGGCAAGTTTTTTTGTCCATTTTACATCCTCTTTGCATCTGTTGGTGCAGTCGGACATGGGCTTAAGATAGCACAAAAAGGGGGATGGTGAGAGAGGAGAACCCAACAAGGGACCTTCCCGAGAATGAATATAATATACCGTATATACTCGCATATAAGCCGATCTCGCGCATAAGCCGACCCTTAAAAAAACTGCTCCAAAATGAGGAATTTTGCAAAAACTCACATATAAGCTGACCGCCAAATACCATGGTGTGTTGTTTGGGCTAATAACAAAAGAGTATCAATATGAATGCACTGATGAAGGTTCATTATCAAAGCATTTGTGTAGGAAACAATATTAAGTTAATTACCCAGTATGTAAAGAATCTGATGTTGCACGTGACGATCGCAAACACGAAAGCGGTCACGTGAATGACTAACCAATCACAGTGTGTTATGATCAGGCAATAGAAAAAGCAAAATGGAGGCGCTCAGAGTAAAAAAAATGTGCTTAATTGGACGTAATTATGTTGCATTTTATTTGAGGTACAGTTAAAATTAATATTGAAATTGAGTTGTAGTTTGTCGGAATTAACTTTATTTAGTGCAGTCTCAATTTTTATGGCTGTATGTATGACTGAATGGTAATATCGATGATATTGCGTGATCTGAGAAGTGGCGTCATGTCAGTTCGTTTGTGTGAGATCAGATTTATGCGCGTATAAGCCGACCCCCTAATTTGATAAAAAAAAATTGAGTTTTAGAGTCGGCTTTTATGCGAGTATATATGGTAATGTGGAAGCTGTAGGTTCTATAAATCCAGTTTGTACAAGACTTACCAGCAAAAAAGCATACAGACGGATCATACAGTCCTGATATCTCACACAAGTAAGCATCACTGATAAACCTTGGACATATTTTTGTGCAATATGTATGTTATTTAAATAAAGAAAATTATCTTGCTCCTCTCCATATAAGCCAACTTTTTTTTTTAACTTATAAGAGGAGCATGTACTATGAATGAGTACAATCCTAGTCTGGTGGTTAGCCTTCTAGACCCAAATCAGGTTTATCATCAGTTGGTGTTTCAGCTGAAACTGGATAAAGCAAAGATATCCTCTGCCTAAGACATATGACCTCTGCCTGTTGTTCTAGCGGGAGCTGCAAGTGCAGGAAGATTTCAAGTTGCAAACTTTTGCAAACATTCAGGGGGCAGGGAGTTATTACCAGTATTGTCTAGTGGAGACCTTGTCTATTCCTGCTTTTTCATGCATTATCAGAATATCTGTATATGAAAGTATCCATCTACTTATGTGAGACAGATGCCATTAGGTTTTACAGAAGCTCAAAGCACATGGAGATAAAAGCTAGAAGAGAGGAAAAAACAGTGCTACAAATTATTGAACATACTCAGAGGCTATATGAAGTTTTATAACTTTTAGGGAGGAAATACTACATAAACCAAGATCAACATTAAACAAGGTATTGAAGATTCCACTTGTAAAGTTTATAATAACAATGCTGCTTTTTTTTTAATCTGTGTTTGGTAATATTGCAGTTAATTATGACTTCTCACTCAGTCGGCTTGTCTGATTCCACACCCTGTGTAGCAAACAACTGTTAAGTAGGACAAGCCTTTCTTAGCTGTGAGAAATATAAGTGTTGGTTGTGGACTGATCTATTTGTGCTTCGCTTACATTTACATTATTCTTTACTATGTTAAGATTTCTGTATTTGCAGGCTCCAAACAGTGATTGCCAGTTTATGAAAAATGTAAGAACTTTGTGACATAAAAAACAGACTTCCATTTGTAACTTGTAATAGGTCAGAAATATATTTTTTAAGAAAATTTATATTCATAATTTGAATTTTTAATAATTCTGAAATGAGAAACATTCCATTTTTATTAATTATTAAACCTTAATTCTTACTTTGAGTGGAGGAGGCCAATAGCTTGGCAAAGTCTTGTTTTTGATGTCAGAAATCTAGAATAATTTGGACAGTCTTTCAATCTCAATGCCATTTCGGGTATACAAACTAGACATTCATCAGAATATAATTATTAACGACATAGGTAGGGTTTGGTATCATGAATACATTCATCTTCTCCCCAACTTCCTTCCAATCAAGCACATATTTTTTTTCTTCTTTAATTTATTCAAAACATTAGCTTGCTGTGACATTTGGGAAGACAGTAATTATGACTAACTATATAAACTGCCTCCAAATTATGATTTGAAATGTGTTGCTAAGTGAAGGAAGAGGAGGGGGTATGAAACCTGTGTAATGGTGGTGTTGACAAGGTAATGATTTGACCAATATATTTTAACTGTGTCCATATACTAAAGAGAACACATCTTCACTGCTGTGGTTTTGCTTGCATCTAGTTCATTTACTATAGTTTATGATAAGCATCAGGAAATGCAATAGGTTTAAAATTGTTGATGTCAGGAATTATCAAAATTATTGATATGGAGCAGTTTCTTCTGAATATATGTCTAACATGATTGACAATCCTGAGTGTCAGTTGTCTCTCGTCATTTGGCTAAATAATACATGTGCCATCTGGGAGGGAGCATTTCATTGAGCCAGTATTTTAGACACTGAATTGAAGTTTATGATAAAACATTTAAAATAGCTGTTTCATATAAATTGATATTTATATGGGTGGGTGAGACTGGGTGAGATTTAACTATTGAAACCTTTAAGTGGTCATTTGGTAGGCAATTCAACATTATGCAGTTATATTCCTTTTGAAAATTCATCTTTGATTTTTGGCGCATTCTTAATTGAACAACATAGCGCTCTTAGATGGTGCTGATATCTAAAAATGGGGTAAGATTTAAGAAGCCCAATATTGTAAAGTCTCTGTTTTCATGTGAATTTTCCTGCATTCTAAAGCTATTTATTTTATAATTTGAAATATGCCAAATTGTGTAGGGGTATTTATTGCTTGAAAAAGTTGTTTGCCTCTCTCCTAGATTAGTATTGAAACCTGGATCCTCAGATTTGATAAGGTGTTTACATGCACAATTAGAGCTACTATGCCAAAGGCATTCTGAGAGCTGTCTGAGCTGGGAATATTCATATATGTCTTTATTACAGCCCATTTGGGATTTCTGTGGGCTGCTTTTCAGAAATGTTCAGAAATTACAACAGCTTTGGATAATTGATTGGAGCTGGGCATTGGGATCAAATAACTCATCTGTTAAAACAGTTCCATTACTTGTCTATTTCCTTCTACAAAGTGATTGCTATAACTTGTAAGTTTTTGCGACTTCGGGTGAGGATATTTGAATATCCTCTCTTGTAAATTTTCCTGTGCTTGAAATTCTAAGATTCTCCTTCTGTTTGGGTTGCCAAATCAGAAACAAATTTTGCAGGAGTATAAGAGTGGCCTTTTCAA
>BLBF01000083.1:3841783-3849283 GCA_015471245.1 Laticauda colubrina | reverse complement strand
CAGATAGCCTGGCCCCATTCCATGCAGAGCTTTAAAGGTCAAAACCAGCACCTTGAATTGTACCCAAAAGCAAACTGACAGACATTGTAGCTTATAGAATACAGGCACACATAACTGTCCACACAGTGATGTTTATTAGCTACTTTGATATCCATTTCCTGTTAATAAGGAGCAATTCATAATTATTTTATATGTAAATATTGAAAAGTTCCTAAATTACTGGCAGGCTTTTACATTTACTTTATAATTTCTGTAAAGTCATGCTATAGTTGATGACAATTTCATATGGAAGATTTTAGCTTGGAATGTAAGAGATATGTATGAATGATAGCATGATTTAATGAAGGAAATGAAACAAGGAAAAATAAGTACACTGTTTATTGAAAGTAAAACAAATGGAAAAGATATGGATCTGAACAGCGATAGTCTGAAGTTGTGTAGTAGAATTAATAAATGGAAGTAAAGCTGTAGTTTTAATTACAGGCATACCTGAGAGATATAGGTTTGATTCAGGCCTCCACAATAAAGCAAATATCGCGATAAAGCAAGATACACATTTTTTCAAAAAATTCCCAGGATATATAAAAGTTATGTTTATGGAACATTATACTCTATTAAGTGTCTAATAGCTTTGTGTCTAAGTAAAACAATCTGCATGTCCTAATTAAAAATAGTTTATTGCTACAAATGCTAATTTGAATCATCAATAAGTTATTGTTTTTGTAGTGGAGGGTCTTTTATCTGCAAAGAGCAATAAAGCAAACTGCAATGAAACAAGGTATGCCTGTATGAATGAGAGCAAAATGTATGAATTGGCTTATGTGGTAATGGGTACATGTAAAAGGTACATTTCACAGCTTGATGATATTTGCATGGGAATGATGACTGATAATGAAAGAATTACATATGAGCTCTGGAAGAATTTTGCAATTCTTTCCATTAAATGATGTGACTGAATAGATGTGAATATGACATGAGGGTAGGACAAAGACCCAAAATAAATAATAATAGTTTTTTAAGTGAATATCTGGTTAGAATGGAAGAAAGAGAAAAAAGGAGAATGCCCAGCAGCAGGATTGGTGGATTTGATTACAGTGGCAATGGGTGCACAGTTGGTGACTTATATGCTAATTTGGATAAAGAGGTTCTTTGACACAAATTTGATGCTACATAATCAATTAATTAACTTATCTAATTTGCTTAGAAAAATATATGTCTGACAAATCTATTCATGTGGACACCAAGCAAAGAAATGAATCTAAAAAGCATGATTGATATGGGTTTTTGCGCTTTCACCAGAACAGGTATAATTAAACATGAAGGTGTTGAAATGAGCTGATATAAAACTGAAGTGGGGGAATGGTGCAAAGAATATTTTAGAAATGTGTATGGGAATGATATGGGATGCTGAGCAATGGAATGGAAAGAAATACTATAAATGATGTAAAGGAAATCACACCTGTGGTGAGAATGTGGAAAATTGGCAAGACTACAAAGGTGCAGATGATGTAACTGTAGAGATGTTAAATTGTGTATGTAGCTTGCTTATGGAATGACTGTTTTAATGTTTGTGAAGATTTTATCTGCATCTGATGATTATAAAAACGCTTTTTTGTTCCCTTCTAATAAACAGAAAGATAATGAGAGTAAGTTAACTTCTATTATGGGAATTAGTTTATTAAGTTTGCCTTGGAAACCATTTGACAGAATTGTAATGGAAAGCATATGAGAAGTGTTTATTAGTAAAATGGGAGTGCATTTCAGTTTTATGCTGGGCAAGTTTATTACAGATTTGCTGGTTGAGATAAAATGTCTAATAAAATGAAGAGGTTAGAATTAATGGTATGTTTTGAATGAACATACAATTGAAGATTGGTTATGAATTATGTAAGGGTAATGTCTAATATTCGTAAAGCATTTGAAAGAACAGAATGTTTGCAAATGTCTCAACATTAAGCACAGAATAAAATGTGTAATGTCTTTTTGATGTTTAATGTAGTTATGGATGAAAATATGGGGAATGCCTGTGCTAATACTAAAGCTGTATTGGTTGGGAATATAAAGTAGTCCTCAACTTTATCGTTCAAAGTGAAGATATTACTGAAAAAAGAGACTTATGATTGGTCTTCGTACTTACGACTATCATTGGGTCCCTGCAGTTACATAATCAAAATTCAGGTGCTTGACAACTGGCATGCAGTTGCAGCATCTGGGAGTCATGTGATAGTCATTTGCAACCTCATGGGTGGCTACCAGCAAGCAGTCAACAGGGGAAACCAGATTTGCTTAATAACCATCACTTGACTGCAGCAGAAAAAAGGCTTAGCGTGACTGGCTTAACTGTACTACTGGTGACAGACATTCCAGTCTGAATTTTTCTAGTAAATCAAGGACTACCTGTATGCATCTTTATGTACAGATTATGTGCCTAAGAACCAAACAATTTGCAATGAACATTAAATTGCATGATTCAACAAATAATATGGATTTGAAAATCAATGTGTCAAGGCCAAAGACAATCATATTTGACAGAGAAAAAGAAGTACAGTACCTGTATATTACACATAAAGGTCAAAAGATTTTACAGCAAGTGATTGAGGTTTTATAACTTTCAGTAAGATGTACTAAATATTTGAAAGTTTCGGGACAAATTTTTAAGATATGCAAAATGTTGACATGAGGGAATGGTTCATATCTAGAAGGAATGAATGTTGCTCAAAATAACCTCTTCTCAGAAAAAAAGAACATTGATTCATACTTCTGTTTGAAGTAATTTTTTATTGTTATCATTAGAATATATACATTGCTCAAAAAAATAAAGGGAACACTTAAACAACTCAATGTAACTCCAAGTCAATCACACTTCTGTGAAATCAATTGTCCACTTAGGTAGCAACACTGATTGACAATCAATTTAACATGCTGTTGTGCAAATGGAACAACAGGTGGAAAGCATAGGCAGTTAGCAAGACATCCCCAATAAAGGATGGTTCTGCAGGTGGTCACCACGGACCACTCTCAGTTCTTATGCTTTCTGGCTGATGGTTTGGTCACTTTTGAACGCTGGTGATGCTTTCGCTCTAGTGGAAGCATAAGATGGAAGCATAAGATGTACAACCCATACAAGTGGCTCAGGTAGTGCAGCTCATCCAGGATGGCACATCAATGTGAGCTGTGGCAAGAAGGTTTGCTGTGTCTGTCAGCGTAGTGTCCAGAGCATGGAGGCGCTATCAGGAGACAGGCTAATACATCAGGAGATGTGGAGGAGGCTGTAGGAGGGCAACAACCGAGCATCAGGACTGCTACCTCTGCCTTTGCGCATGGAGGGACAGGAGGAGTAGTGCCAGAGCCCTGCAAAATGATGTCTAGCGGGCCACAAATGTGCATGTGGCTGCTCAAACGGTCAGAAACAGACTCCATGAGGGTGGTGTGAGAGCCCAACGTCCACAGGTGAGGGTTGTGCTTACAGCCCAACAACTTGCAAGATGTTTGGCATTTGCCAGAGAACACCAAGATTGGTGCCCTGTGCTCTTCACAGATGAAAGCAGGTTCACACTGAGCACATGTGACAGATGTGATAGAGTCTGCAAATGCCATGGAGAATGTTCTGCTGCCTGAAACATCCTCCAGCATGACCAGTTGGCAGTGGGTCAGTAATGGTGTGGGGTGGCATTTCTTTAGGGGGGTGCAAAGCTCTCCATGTGCTCGCCAGAGGAAGCCTGACTGCCATTAGATACCGAGATGAGATCCTCAGATCCCTTGTGAGACCATATGCTGGTACGGTTGGCCATGAGTTCCTCTTAATGCATGACAATGCTAGATCACATGTGGCTGGAGTGTGTCAGCAGTTCCTGCAAAATGAAGACATTGATGCTATGGACTGGCCCGCCCATTCCTCAGACCTGAATCCAATTGAGCACATCTGGGACATCATGTCTCGCTCCATCCACCAATACCACATTGCATCACAGACTGTCCAGGAGTTGGGGGATGCTTTAGTCCAGGTGTGGGAGGAAATCCTCAGGATACCATCTGCCACCTCATCAGGAACATGCCCAGGTGTTGTAGGGAGGTTATACAGGCACATGGAGGCCACACACACTACTGACCCTCATTTTGACTTGTTTTAAGGACATTACATCAAAGTTGGATCAGCCTGTAGTATTTTTTTCCACTTTAATTTTGAGTGTAACTCCAAATCCAGACCTCCATGGGTTGCTAAATTTGATTTCCATTGATAATTTTTGTGTGGTTTTGTTGTCAGCACATTCAACTATGTAATGAATAAAGTATTTAACAAGAATATTTCATTCATTCAGATGTAGGATGTCTTATTTTTGTGTTCCCTTAATTTTTTGAGCAGTGTAGTTTGGATTCAAGTATGCATAATAAAGTCAGTTAAAGGACTGGGCAAGAGAGAAATAGTTTTACCAGAGTGTCTGGTAAACACCCATTTTCTGGTCTATTTCATGAACCCAACAACCTGGTCAGCTACTGAGCAAAAACTAGATTATGACCAATGATGATTGTAGAAAGTGTTCCAGTGCTGCAAGCTCTTGGTCAGCATGAAACAATCCTCAAGTCCTAATTAGCTACAGCTTCCAAGTTATCTCCACTATTGCCTGTTTGGCTACAAGGGAAGGACCATTTATTTCATACTGTATTGTAATCCTTACCAATAGTCTCTTACTAGTAGAGCTCACCTGACACAGGTAGGATTGAGGTCTTCCCCAGAAGGGCAAATCTTAGACAATTAAGCATGATTATGGCCTTTCAGACTGAGAGTGAATTGCTATGATTAGCTGACTAGATTAAATTTCTTCTGTGAACATAGTGAGCTGCCTACTGTATAAATATATTTTGATTAAGTGTTGGATTGCTGTGGTTTTTTTCCCAGTAGATTTTATGAATAATAATATTAGGGCTATACAAGCTTTGAAAATGGTTAGAAAGTTACGATTGAGCAACTAGTACCTAATTATTTTCTAAAGTTATCCTATTTTATTAAGGCTTCTACTTGAATATGAAAAAATATAGCTTCTTTATCAAAGTTAATATGACTCTTAAAGGAGCCATAATTTTTATCAGGTTTGTGTAGAAGCCTGAAAAGTTGGGTGCTTAGGTGAACAGTTCAGAGATGTTGTTTTTGTGTAAGATATAAAGTAATTAATAATTCCTGAAGTGAGTACAATTCAAATAAATATTAGAATTACTACAGAATTATAGCCAAGCATAGAACTACAGGAGATATGTGTATATATTCTTCAAACTGGAGATAAATAATAAGTTTTCTCTATACCTGTGCAGCTAGCTCCCTCCAATGTTTTCTATGCAGTTAAAGAAACTGCTTTGAGCTTCTGATAAAATGTGGATTGTTCATTTATTTAAATAATTTGTATGGTCATCCATCTTGCTCCATGACTTGACTCTGAGCAGTTAACTGTAAATTAAAAGGATATCAATGAAGCTCAACATTTTTTTTAAATAGAGAACATGATAACATTAATACAGTGCAGTCAGATTCCTAAAAAAGACTTTACTTCAATAATTATACAACCAAACCATTGGACTCACTTAGCAGTCTAATGCCTGAGAGAATGTAGCCAAGTTTCCAAAGCCTCTAAATCTTTGGGAGAATGAAGTTCCATAGGACAGGCACTGTGACAGCACAGGAACATCTCATGGTTCGAACTAGATGATACTGCTTCAAGAAAGGGATCCAAACCCACCCTCGTTGGTTCTTGGGCAGAAATGATCAGAAAGAAACAGTCCTCCAAATAACCCAGCCCTATGCCATGCAGGGTTTAAGAGATGTCAATCAGCACCTCAATTGCACCCAAAACAGCATTGGGAGCCAGTTTGGCTTGCAGATCAGACATCTTAGGTGTGCATACTTTACCCTGTGGAGCCTGATAATCTTACCCAGCAAATTCATTTACATATTAATAAGTAATGGTGGGAGAGTAGAGCCCTGTGGCATCTCCCATAAATTCCATCACAAATGAAAATCTAACAGTGCAAGAGTTCTTCCCATTTCCATGTTTCAAATCTGCCTGGATTTATCAAAAACTTTTGGCTCAAATAATGGTTTCCTCAGAAAACAACAAAAAATTGCTTCTTTCAGAACAGATGAAAACATCTCCCTCAAAGTAGCATTCACTGCTGCATATATCCAACCATGTTGTTTCTAGAACTCCTTAACTAGTGGACCTGTTTCTCCTATGAGCTGTTCAGAGCATCCAGTAGTGGGAGGTGCTTAGTCTCCGCATTCACAGGCTGAGCTTGATTTGTGGAACGTTCCTCCTCCACCACGTGACTCCTCCTCAGCGTTCCCCAGTTTTTGCTCAGCCTTGTGCGAGACAGGCAGTGCTTTGGATACTTCCTTGACTGAAACAGGAATATTAGCAGGTTTGATTGAATTCGGTTTTCCTTTGGTTTTTTCCTTTGTCTTTAGTCTTCAATCCTTATCAGTCTGAGAGTCCAGTTTAAGGGAAATGCTGTTCATGCCCCCCCCCCCAAAAAAAAAGAGGTGGTGGGAGGCTTTTGGAGTTACTCTGCTCCACCTCCCCACAGATAAAAATTTTCTTACCTCTGCCAGTTTTGATTGCCGCTGTGTCTTTATTCCGTTTGTTTGCTGGCGGCTTGATATTTAATTTTAAAAGTCGTATCGCCTTTACCCCCCCTCCGAACACCGTTTTCTTCAGTGGGGAAGTTAATTAGGATTAATTCCCCTTTCTTCTCTGCCATTCTGTTGTTTGAGAGCTCAGGCTTCGTTTGAGCTCTGGCTTAGTTTGCAAGGCGGGAAGCTGCTGCTAAAAAGCGCGCGAAAAGACTTTCACTGCTGGAGGCCATCTTGAGTGCCACCTCATGAGGCACCTTGAGTGCCACAAGGCTGCGTGCCTTGTCTGTCTTCCCTGAGCTGTGTGAGGCATTTTCTGCTCAAAGCAACAGAATTCCTTCAGGATTCTAAGAGCTGTTTTACCCTCGTTTTGACTACCTGCACTCGATAATTAATTCGCTTTTAAAATTGTTGGCTTAACCCTCACAGCCTTATTCTCAGTGGCACAGCAGCAAGCACCTAGCCAGTCTGTGCAGGGAAGCTGTGAAGGCCCTTACAATCATCAATCCGGGCCTTAGGCGTTCGCTATTTGGTTAATTGGATTACTCATTAATATTGGTTGTTTTATTATTAATATTGGAATATACATATATCACTATTCATAGGAGCAATTACAAAGCAATTATAGCAATAATATAATAATTATTTCAATCATAATAATCACTCATAGTAACAAACTACTTAACAGTATAATATTTTAATTTTCAATAAAATATTATTACTGAGATACGACTTATTTTATATATATATACGTGCTGTTTAGCTTCCTTCGGGTATTATCCCACATCATTGTAGTTCTGTTAAACTTTAACAGAACTACAATGACGTGGGATAATACCCGAAGGAAGCTAAACAGCACACATGTAAGTACCCGTGAAAAC
>BLBF01000083.1:3774101-3836783 GCA_015471245.1 Laticauda colubrina | reverse complement strand
CAGCTTGGCTCCGTGTGAAGGGACGGCTGCTCTTCATTAGCAAGCTGGGTTTCACCTGGGTGCCTGGTGGGGGGGTGAGGTTGGAGCTATCAGAGGGAGTCTGTTTTTGCCCAGGTGTTTGCCTGGCTTGTGGCATGGAGATCTTTCTATTTGAGAGTGCAGGCTTCCAAATGATTGACAGTCTGGTGGAATCATCTCTTCTATTCATGCTGTCAGGTCTTTTTTCAATTGAAAATTGAAATTGAAATTTTTTCAATTGAAAATCCAACACAAGAACAGACTGTTGCCAGCCAATCAAAGCCACAAAACAGACAGAAGAAACCAGGAACACCAATCAATCAAACTCCAAGTCCAATGAAACAGGTCCAGGCTCCCAGCCAATCAGAATGAACCAGCCTCAAATTTAAAAACCAGGAGCTGTAAGACCCACATCCATACAGAAGCCTGATGATGGCAGATGAGATTCTGCTGAAACGTTGCTACAACTTTAACAGAACTACAATGACGTGGGATAATACCCGAAGGAAGCTGAACAGCACACATGTGTGTATATATATATATATATATTCATTTGGGGGGGTGGAGAGCGATATTAGATTTGAAACGTCTCCACTGTTTCTTAGTATATTGCAAATTTAAAATGCATACCCTCTAATTAATATTACTGGGTATCAGGAAAGGGGACGTGCTCACGCCCATAAATTGATGGAGGCGTACTTGCACATTGATATTCAGCCCTTCCATTATACATTTCTGAGATTCTGCTACAATAACCACCATTTTGAATTTGTGGCCCTTCCATTTGGATTAGCCTCTTCCCCCGGACCTTCACTAAGGTCCTCGCGGTGATAGCGGCCTACCTCAGGAACATCCCGGTATGCCTCCAGCGTTATCTTGACGATATTTTGATTTTATCTCCTTCCGCTCATCAGGCAGTCATAGACACTCAGAACACATTACTATCCCTACTAGAGCATGGCTTCTTAATAAATTGGAAGAAGAGTCAATTCACTCCATCGACTCGGATAATCCATTTAGGGGCGATCATCGTGAAAGACAAGGTTTATCTGTCACCAGATAGACTAAATAACATTCAAAAATTGGTTAAGGAGATCAGGTTGCTTAAGAAGGTGTCCTTAATGGACCTATCAAAATTGTTGGGCAAAATGATCCTCATGTGTTTCTTTTTTCCTTGGGGCTGCCTTCACACTAGATCCCTCCAGTGGTTCCTGCCACCGTACCAGCAATCCGGCTGAAGCAACTCCAAACACAAAGTCAGGGTTCCACCCATGGTTCTTATGTCTCTCCTCTGGTGGTCCAAACCGATTATCAACAGAGGCTGTCTCTTCAAGGAGCCACAAAGGCTCACCATCACCACAGATGCCAGTCTGTTTGGATGGGGAGCTCACGTTCAGTCGCTCTCAACCCAAGGCAGATGGTCTGACATAGTACAGTCGTGCAGCATATACTGGCTGGAATTTCGCACAATACACCTGGCCCTTCGCAACTTCTTCCCCCAGGTAACGCGGTCAGCACATACTGATACTGACAGACAATGTAACAATCAAAGCTCAGATAAACAAGCAGGGGAGCACACAATCAAAGCAGCTAATGCGGGAAGCAGAGCGTCTGTGTCGCTGGGCAGAGAACAACATACTTTCCATCAAGGCAGAACACATTTAGGGTCTGTCAAATGCACAGGCAGATTGGCTAAGCAGGGCCACTATAGATCAATCGGAGTGGCGCTTCCACCCATCTCTGTTTCAAGAAGCGGCACGGACATTTGGTCAGCCGGTGGTGGATCTATTTGCTTCCCCTCTCAACTCTCAGCTCACAAGATTTTTTCCAGGTACCCATCCCAAGGGGTGGAGAATTTCAACTTGCTCCTCTGTAGTTGGCCCCGGGTCTCCTGTATGTATTCCCTCCACTTCTGCTGGTTCCCAAGGTCTTCCAGAAGTTACTAGACGAGAGAGCGGAATTACTTCTAGTAGCAGCTTACTGGCCAGATGGCCATGGTTCGCAGACCTCCGCAGTCTCTTGGTAGCTCCCCCCTGGAGAATTCTGTCAGAATCTCATTAACTCAGGGGCTCCTTCAATATCCGGACTCTCAGTGGTTACAATTGACCGTCTGGAGGTTGAACGGAGTGGTTTGAAGGGCAGAAAGCTCTCCAATTGGGTTATCGACACTATCCTAGCTGCCAGACGCCCCTCAACAATTCGCATTTACAACGCCACATGGTCCACCTTCTGCAAAAGGGTGTAGTAAGTTTCAAATTGATCCTGCCTCTCCCTCTGTCGCTCAGACTCTAGAATTTTTACAGGAGGGACTTGATAAGGGGTTGTCACTCAATACGTTAAAAAAAGCAGGTGGCGGCCCTGGCATCAGTTCTCACTTGCGAGGGCCTCAGTTCTCTTTCATATCATCCATACATAAGGTTTTCCCTCGAGGAGCCTCCAATTTACGCCCTCTGGCAGTGCATCGTTATCCCATCTGGGACCTTATCAAGGTCCTTGTGGCTCTGACTAAGGGACCTTTTGAACCTTTGAAAACGTCAAGTCTCCACTTCTGACGTACAAAGTAGTTTCCCTTGTAGTGATCACTTTTGCTCATTGTGTTTCGGAAATTGCAGCCTTGTCCATCAGACAAGATCTCTGAATTTATATGCTGATCGAGTGGTTCTTCGCCCCAATCTCACATTTATGGGCAAGGTCAATTCGGCCTATCATAGAGCACAAGAGCTTATTCTTCCAAATTTTTGCCCCCGTCCGTCACAAGTTTGATGTGAAGCGTGCAGTGCGAATCTATTTTCATCTAATTTCCAGCAGAAAAATTGACAAAAACAAACAAAGAAACTTGAACATTTAAAACTATATTCTTAATATTTCACTGGCCTGGATCTTTAGGAGCAGAACAAACTAACAAGGGGCTGGATTGTAAGACAACAAAAGCCAAACAAATAACTGCGGCAAAGAATTAATCCATTATTATGTTCAGAATGTTGAGCAAATGCACTCCTATGACACTGCTATATCCCAACAAAAAATTGCTTGTTGATTTTACTGAAACAAAGTTTGCATCAAATAAACCTTTTTGCAGGCATTTAAACTGGGTAGAACTGCAGTTCTAAAATCCAATATTAATTCTGTATGTTATGCAGTTCAGTGTATCTTTCTGTTCCTTCCATTCAGTTGTGTCTGATACTCAGAGCTTGCTTGAACAAGTCCCTGCAGGTTTTTTTGGCAAGATTTTTCAGAAGTGGTTTGCCATTGCTTGTTTTCTAGGACTAAGAGAGAACTCACGGTCTCCCTTTTTCTAGCCTGATGCCTTAACCACTATGTCAAACTGACTTTCTTTAGTATACCTCTTCAGAATCAAATACAACTGAGTTAATTTTAAGATATTTCTGAGCATGTCTGAATATAGGATTGCAGTCTGAGTGCTTCTTGGAAGTAGTATGTCTAGCTTTTTTCCCAGTTTGATAGTGATCATTCTTACTATTATGGTAGTCTTTTAAAAATAATTTGCATATCCAAGTAGAAATTCTGGTTTATAATTTTTACATTTTAAAAAGGTAGGATTTGCTGTCTCTGTACTTTATAGCTACAGTATGTGAAGTGTATGTCCCTTTTATAGATCAATCTGTATTTCTCATATCTGCAATGATATAATCTCTTCCTTATATAGTTTGTATTAATGAAAAGATTATTAATTTAAATTACTATGTTCTGTTGGTGGGTTCTTCCTTTCGCATTGATATACAATTTGGTCTGGGTTCTTTTTTCAGTTGTTATATGGAATATGCTAGTTACAAAATATTGGTAGTAAGATGAGTTATTGCAAGCAGATTGCAAGCAGATTGATTTTAAGTAAAACCAAATTTATCCATTCATATAGTCCCTGATAAGTCTGGCATTTTTAATTTGGCTTTTCCTTTAACTATTAATTGCATTGTAGCATGCACAAATATCCGGGCTTTTAACCTTCAAAGCATATTTGGGTCAAATGGTTTACATTTGTGTGCAGTAGTAATAGTTTTCATCACCTAAAATTACAAAGCACATATAATGCGTTAATGTCAAGGTAGAAGGCAACAATTAGAAATAAAATAAATAAATTCACAGAGATTTGGCTCATCAAATGGTGAGAAATGCCGAGAAAGATTGTTTTGTATAACTATCATGCATAACTATCAAGTGTTAAACCCTAAAGTTTGATTTGCCAGCCTACCAAGTTATAGACACATGCAATTCACAAAGTTTTGGCCTGACAATAAATATGGTCTTTCTTAAGGCTAGGTCACATCGGCCGACGGATGCAAAACGTATGTAAAAAGGACACAGCGGATGGGCAAAATTCCATCCGTGGCTCCATCCATTGTTATCCACTCTCAAAAGGGGCAAAAATTTGCATAAACAGAATGGAAAAGAACGGAAAGGAGAGGAGGTAGCGAGGATGTTAAGCGGATGCTCAGTGGAAACCTAGTGGATGGAAGCGGATGGCACGTCCACAGGGTTTACGGGGGAGAACAGCAAAGCGGACGCGTAGCGGAAGGGGCGGATGCGTAGCGGATGACGCGAATGCATCACGGACGCCTAGTGGATGCCTAGCGGATGCGTAGCAGATGCAAAGCATTCACTGCGCATGCGGGGAGGATGCATTGCGTCAGCCCGTGGATATAAAAGGAAGCAGCTCGCACACGGCCAGCATTCAGAGGAAAGACCTGCTACCAGAGGCATCTTCATCAGAGACCATGGGGAAGAAGAGGAAGCCTGTGCCTAATCCTGCCAGTCCCGGAAAGAAGGACAGAACTACCATCCCACCCCCTGTTGCTGACTCTGCTGCTGCTGGTGCTTCTGCTGGTGCTGCTGGTGCTTCTCCTGCTGGTGCTGGTGCTGGTGCTTCTGTTGCTGGTCCTGGTGCTGCTGCTGCTACTGCTGCTGGTGCTGCTGGTGTGGTGAACCAGCCCCAAGGCCCTCAAATCCCTGCTGATGAGGGCCCAGAAGGCCCTACCAGAGGGAGGAAGAGGCAATAGAAGGAGAAGGAGAAGTGGGAGAGGAAACAGTACTCCATTGCAGAGGACCATGAGGAGGAGGTGCTCGAATGGCTGAGTGAGAACGAGTACCTGTGGAGGAAGGGCCACAGGCTATATCAAGACACCAAGCGGAAGCAGGCGGCTTGGAGAGAGAAGGCGGAGAACCTGGGCTACACTTCTGATGTCCTCCTGGAGTAGTGGAAACATATGCACACCTGGCATGGCAAGTTGCACCTGAAGAGATCCGGGCAGGCCGCTGTCAAGCTCACGGACCGGGAGACCTACGTCATGGCCAAGTGCAGCTTCCTGGAGGGTGAGGAGCAGCCCCTCTGTCAACCCTCTCCCTCAGACAGCCCACAGACAGCCAGTCCTCTTCCAGCCAGGAAACAGCCAGTGTGTCCAGGCAGGTGTCTGTGGAGCGCCCCACGACAGAGACCCCCCGACAGCTACACACCCCATGCTGGAGGATGTGCAGGATCCCCTGACCCAGATGGAGCAAGAGGAGGCCGCAGCCACCAGAGACCAACCCAACCCCACCCCCAGCTCCACCTCCACAGAAAGCAGGCAGAGAGGCAGACCGGAGAGACAGAGCCACACTGTCCTCTTGGAGATCAGGGACACAATCAAGAACAGCGCAGATCTCCTCTCTCAGCTGGTACACTTCGAGATTCCATCCTCAAACCGCAAGCCCTTCCTCACCTACGTGACCCAGACCCTCATGGACATGTCCAAGCCTCAGTACCAGGTGATGAAGGAGAGGATCACTGCGCTTCTGCACCACCCTCCAGGCCCAGCTGAACCTGCTCCCACCCACTCCAGGTCTGCTCCTCCACCCCAGGCGATGTCACAGCCCTTCCAAGGCTTTCAACAGCCTCTCCTACCAAGGCTATGGCTACCAGAACTTCCCTCAACAGAGGCAGCCCTTCCCAGTCCAGGCCCAGGTTCATCGCCTGCCACAGATGCCACTGACACCACAGATGCCACCGATGCCACAGACGCCACAGATGCCACCGACGCCTCACCTCGCCCAGCTGCAGACCAGGCAGCCCCACTACACTCCTCCTTCCTCCACTCCACAGCCAAGCCCGTCCTCAGAACATCTGTCATCAGTGTTGGGACTGAAATCCCAGGTCCTGGATGAAGGGCCTCTCAAACTCACGGGCCTGAGCCAGCTCTCTGAGGGCTTCCTGCACACAACACCTCCTGTTGTCCTCTCGGGGCCAGGCACCCCAATGGCGCCTCAGACCAGCACTCCGCCACTGCCACCTCCACAGTCCCTGGACCCTTTACACCTGAGACCATGGGCATGCCTCAGAGTGACTGAGAACAGTGCCAGAGACAGAGTTGTTACCTGTTGACTTTATCTTTGCTTGAGACACTTTACTTGGGTCATTTTGCTTTTACAGTTTGTTATTAATAAAGGTTATCTTTGCTTCACACACTTGGTTCATTTCTTTTACTTAATAAAGTCTTGGTGGAAACTTTTAGAAAATGGTTCAGCCTTTGCATGCCTGTGGGATGGGCAAGGATAGCTGTGGGATGGATAATAGCTGTGGGATGGATAAACCTCCAGTGCAAGCATAGTGGGACTGTATGGTCCACCCTCCCAGCTGCCACATGTGTGGCCGTTTTTTATCAATAACAATTTATTCATTGATCAACACATTTCAACATAAACACAACTCTTTATTAAATGCCCTGTTCATTGTAGGGCCACTCAACATACAGGGCACAATCTCATCAGTGTTATGAGACAGGCTCAAGGAAGCATCCATTAAGCATCTATCATCCTGTTTTGCCACTCCACTGCTCCAGCTGGGGAGTTGCACCAGTGTTTCAGGAGATTGTACTGCTTCTTCCCTTCACGTGAAGTTCTGTTGGGGCTTGGAACATCCACAGTGTCGATCAGGTTTCGCCCTTGCCTCCATTCACCAGGCTCCATGTCCCCATTCCCTTGTTGACGGTCCACAAACCTGTTCTGCAACACTGGGTAGCGAGTGCGCATGAGATTGTGCAGGATGCAGCAAGCTTCCACGATGTTCCTCACAGTCTCTGGGCGATGCTGCATGGTGGTGAGAAGTACCTGGAACCTGTTGGCCAGGATGCCAAAGGCGTTCTCCACCACCCATCTTGCCCTGGACAGCCTGTAGTTGAAGATCCTCTCTTCATGGGTGAGGCATCTGGAAGTGTAGGGCTTCATGAGGTAGGTTCTGAGGGAGAAGGCGTCATCCCCCACGATGAAGTAGGGCACATCTTGTGTGTCGTTGGGCAGGGGGTCTGGATCTGGGAAGCCCATGATGAGGTTGCATTCCAGCCCCTCCTTGAGGTGACTGGCGTTGTATACCTGGGCATCTGAAGCTGACCCGTTGCCTGAAGCATCGATGTACATGAACTTGTAGTCAGCATCAAGCATGGCAAAGAGGATGATACTGAAGAAGCCCTTGTAATTGAAATAAGTGGACCCCGACTTGGCTGGAGCTTTGCAGGCCAAGTGCTTCCCATCTATGGCTCCAAAGTTGTGGGGGAAGTTCCACCTCTGATGCCACTCTTCTGCAACTTTTTTCCAGCCTTCTTCAGTGGTGGGACACTGGAGGAGCTCCTCCAGGTATTCATTGATGATGGCCTGCACCACTTCTCTGACCACAATGCTGATAGTGTTGTGTGGCACCCTCCAGGCATACTGCATGTTTCTGTATGTGGTCCCAGAGGCCAGGTTGCGCAGAGTCAGTGCCACCTTCAGCTCAGGGTCCAGGCTGGGAAGGAAGTTGGTGCTCGGCTTGGTCAACCTGGATCTCAGACGCTCCACAATTTCATCAAACATGGCTGATGGCATCCTCATGAAGTTCTGGAATGCACGAGTGTCTTCATTCCTCAGCTTCACCATCAGCTTGTCATACAGTCCATACTCCACTCTTCTCTCGATCCATCATCGGACCCACACAGTTCTTGGACGTCTCCTCTTTGCGTAGAAAAGGTGAAAGAGTCTGAAGAGGACTTGGTTCTGGTGTTGAATGATGGCGGCTACCAAAAGGAGTGTGCGTTGATCCATGGTGGAGATCAATGGATGATGTGGAAGAGCAAGAGCAAGGCTGAAGAGGTCTGCACACCACGTCTGCTGGACTGAAAGTGAGATCCAGGTGATTTCCTCCCCCTTTTTATGGGAAATATCCGTTTTCCGCTAGGTGTCCTTCTGCATCCTCTAGACATCTTGCAGACATCCTAAATATCTGAGATACATCCCATATACAAATGTTTTTTCCGTTTTAATGCTCTATGCCCGAGGTGCATCCGCTTTCATCCTTTCTAAGTCTGTGCTACTAACGCTGTGCAGATGTTCCGCATCCGTTTCACTTCCTCCTTCTTTCTGTTTTCCACTGGAGTGGATGCAAGTTGTGCGGATGCGCAGTAGATGCCGAGCGGATACAGCGGACGTTTAACGGATGACGACGGACGTAGAACGTTTGTTCCCCGTATGTGCCTCGGATGTAGAACGGACATGGCGGAAAGTTCATCCACTCAAAAAGTTTTGTGCAGCTCAAAACCTTTTGAGTAGATGAAATCTCAGTGGACGGATGCTGGACGGATAGAACATATGAATCACGCTCACAGTGAGTACAGAATGGATGCATCGTGTTAACCAACGCATGGCAAGTGTTTCTCTCCATTTTACATCCTCTTTGCATCCGTTGGTGCAGTGTGACATGGGCTTTAGATCCCAAATTACCAGCTTAAGTTCTAGCTCTCCAGATTGTCTTATCTTAACTTAGTGTGTTTTTTTAAATAGTCTCAGAAATATTAGTTTATTGTACTTTGCTAGCAAGTTATAGTGTATGCACCAACATAATCTCTTCCCAATTGTTTCTCCCACCTGAGCTGATCAGGCAGGATCAACATGCTTTAAGTTCCGTTGGCTAAGTAATACCAGTTGGTCAGTCCTAAGTTTCTTTTCTGCCATAGCACCTGCCTTATGAAGCATTCTCCCTTGAAAGATCAGGATGACTCATACCCTGCTGGTTTTTCTTAAGACCTTAAAGCAGGGTGGTATTTAGTCAGTTTGGACTGGTTCGGGCGAACTGATAAGGAAAAATTTAAGTGGTTCATAGAAGCAGCAAACATCACTCCGGCTGGCCCCGTGCCCGGCTGCTGCTTGCCCCCACCCACCTGCCCATCCTCACTCTTCCCACCCGCTTGTCCCACCCTGCCCTGCCCCACCTAGTCACTTCTCATCTTGTCCGCTGTATCATTGCCATCCTGCCTTCGCCCACCATAACCATTGCTGCCTCCTTCCACTGTGACCCTGATCTCCCTGAGTGAGTGATTGTGCAAATCTTGGTCAAGTCGACTGTTGGCCTACCTAACTCCGCCAACACCACAAGCCCCGGTCGAATGTTGTTTCCAGGGCCGGCCTAGGCCTCTGCATTGTTCCCCGTCCCCAGGCTTACCTGTCTTACTTTGCCACAGCAATGCGGCTTCATTCAGAGCTTCCCATGTTTCCTGGATCTTCCCAAATCTTCCTGTTTGCCTCTGAATGCCGGCTGAGAAGCCGCATGGCCGTGCTGGATGGGAGGATGCTCTCCCCCCCCCCCCACTGTGGGGAAGCTGCAGGGTTGCGTTGGCTGGGAGAATGGAAAAGCGTTCTCCCCTGGCTTCTCAGGGAAACCCATGGCTGATCCTGCTCTGGGAGGACACTTCTGCCCCATGTGATGCTGCTCACCTGCCTGGCCAGTTTGTGTCAGAAGAGAGGGAGGCAGAAAAGTTCTCCCAAGTTCTTCTTCTTGGGCATACACAGAACGTGCACACATCTCATGGTGCAGGAGGGACTCGTGGTGCCCATGCGCCGTCTCCTCACATCTCCTGCACACGTGAGACAGCAGGACCTTTAAGGTACTTCGATGTGGGGGTAGAAGGACCATAAAGGGACAGGCAGGCCACAGGAGCTGCCTTCCTAGCAGCTGCGCTGTGAAGGGAGGCAGAAAAGTTTGGCAAATCTTCTCCATCTCATTTTGTCAGCCCAAGGGAGGAGGTAAAGTACGTAGGAAATTGCCTTTTCTTCAGCATCGGTTATGTGACGGCGTGACCAACTCTTCACTCACGGCAAGGTGCTGCCTCACCTTGCCATGAGTGATGTCGAGTTTGCCATGCCCGCTCAGTCACATGACTAATAAACCATGTCCACCAAGCTGTTCCCACAGAATCAATGGTGGTAAGTTTTGAATCCCACCATCACTTAAAGAATAATTTTGTGCCCTAAACTGGAGATTTGATTTTTTTATAGGGACTTTTTTCTTCTTGTGATCTGATGAGTGAATTATTCTCATCTGCTCTTTATTTTAGTTTTTGTGTTGTTAGAAATTGTTTTTATTATTTAAATATTGTTGGATGTCCAGAGTCATTTGCTAAGATGGGACCATACAAATTGAATTAATGAACAGTCATAAACTCTTTGATATAGAGTTTATATAGGCTTTTCTCTTTGAATTAATGATGAGTGAAGAAGAAGAAGAAGAAGAAGAAGAAGACAGTAGCAAAAAATCATAAATTGTTTAAATGAGAATGTAAAGAAAAGGCATGTTTGTGGATAAGGCCTAGTGGTTGATAGGAAAAAAAAAGAATTACACTGTGTAAATATGAGAATAAAGCTATAAACGGTAATTACTCATGATAACTATATTGTTCAAAAAAATAAAGGGAACACAAAATTCCTACATCTGAATGAACAAAATATTCTTATTAAATACTTTGTTCATTACATAGTTGAATATGCTGACAACAAAATCACATAAAAATTATCAATGGAAATCAAATTTAGCAACCCATGGAGGTCTGGATTTGGAGTTACACTCAAACTTAAAGTGGTGAGGACACAGGAACCTAGGGCCAACCACATCAGCACATGGTCTCACAAGGGGTCTGAGGATCTCATCTCAGTACCTAATGGCAGTCATGCTACCTCTGGTGAGCACATGGAGGACTGTGCGCCCCCCCCCCCCCCAAAGAAATACCATCCTACACCATTACTGACCCACTGCAAAACCGGTCATATTGGAGGATTTTGCAGGCAACAGAATGTTCTCCGCGGTGTCTCCAGACCCTGTCACGTCTGTCACATGTGCTCAGTGTGAACCTGCTTTCATCTGTGAAGAGCACAGGGCACCAATCTTGGTGTTCTCTGGCAAATGCCAAATGTCTTGCAAGGTGTTGGGCTGTAAGCACAACCCCCTCCTGTGGACGTTGGGCCCTCATACCACCCTCATGGAGTCTGTTTCTGACCATTTGAGCAGTCACATGCACATTTGTGGCCCGCTGGACATCATTTTGCAGGGCTCTGGCAGTGCTCCTCCTGTCCCTCCTTGCGCAAAGGTGGAGGTAGCAGTCCTGATGCTAGGTTGTTGCCCTCCTGCGGCCTCCTCCACGTCTCCTGATGTACTGGCCTGTCTCCTGATAGCGCCTCCATGCTCTGGACACTACGCTGACAGACACAGCAAACCTTCTTGCCACAGCTGTCATTGATGTGCCATCCTGGATGAGCTGCACTACCTGAGCTACTTGTGTGGGTTGTAGACTCTGTCTCATGCTTCCACTAGAGTGAAAGCACCGCCAGTGTTCAAAAGTGACCAAACCATCAGCCAGAAAGCATAGGAACTGAGAAGTGGTCCGTGGTCACCACCTTAGAACTACTCCTTTATTGGGGATGTCTTGCTAACTGCCTATGCTTTCCACTTGTTGTCTATTCCATTTGCACAATAGCATGTGAAATTGATTGTCAATCAGTGTTGCTTCCTAAGTGGACAGTTTGATTTCACAGAAGTGTGATTGACTTGGAGTTACATTGTGTTGTTTAAGTGTTCCTTTTATTTTTTTGAGCAATGTATATATTTTAAGAGCCAGTTTGTTTTAATGGTTAAGGCATCAGGCTAGAAACCTAGAGACCACGGGTCCTGCCTTAGACATGAAGCAATTTCCCTTCCTCTCCCATGGTCACTAAAATCTGCAACAGTAAGATTTTTCTACACAGTATTATTTCAGTTCTTATGTTGAGGACAGGCCATATTTGGTAACATAAGATTATTCCAATGGCATTGCCATTTTTGCATGCAAAAAGAGGATGATTCAGTTCCAATTTTGCACATCGGCTCTTGTCCACTGTGAAGAAAATCAGGTGAATCATTTTCTGTTCTTTCAACTAAAAGGACTTGAAGTTGGATGTAAAGGACAGAGGCCATCTATTTGGATGAAGATTAGAAGACAGAAAGTGATTGCCCTGCTTACTCAACAAGCAAAGCAAGTTTTGGAATTATAAGAAACTGGTTTTGTGAGTTTAGTTTTGAAATCTGCAAGAGAACAGAACAACACAAATCAGCTTGAAAAAAGCATTATATACTACTTTTTTCAAAGATAAATATATTTCTACACCTTATTTGAGTATAATTGGTTGATCAATATTTGATATTGTAGCACAGCTACCTTATTCATCATCAAGTTGTTATCATGAATTCACCACATTTTTAAACAGAGTATATCAATACACGCTGATTTTATAACTATTGTGTATATTGCAGTTTTATTGCTGAAATAGCAAGGCAATCTGACTTTAGATAGGCCAATAAATAAATAGGGATTCTGGTTGCCTGTTTTTCATCTACTATAGCACATTTTATGCAAAGGCTTAAGCTTTCATGAGCTGACTTCATAGCCTAACATGGTACTTTCCTACAATAGGTATGGAAATATGTCAAGGATGCTATCCCTTATTTCCTCCAATTTTCTGTTTGGGTAAAAGAATGAAAAAAATATTTCTCCTAGTTTTAAAATTTCAACAGTTTCTTTCTTTCTTTCTTTTCTTTTTTTTTTTTTTTGTGTTTTAGGGTTAAAAAATCTATAATTACCCTGAACTCTTTCTTTAGGTTCCTGTAGTTGAGTTTTGAGCAGAGTTCTGACAGACAAGGTGTGTTCTCTAGGTCTGATCTGTTCTGTACCAACCCTGATATGTAAATGCTATTGTGTTGTTACTAGTACAGTATGTGGGCTATAATGAAGAAGACAAGTTCTCAACCCTCAACTATAGCAATCAAGGTTAAGGAACATACATATTTTGGCAACCCATTTTATATTTGAAATGTTTAAGAACTTAATGTTGAATATTTTTTTCAGTGTGTTAGTGAAATCTAAAAACTCATTATTGGTTGTCTTTGACTTACAACCGGGTGCTTAGCTGTTCAAAGTTATGACAGAGACTGTCTCCCAAAAGGTACTCATGATCCGGTTCCAAAATTCTGACAGTTGTTCCCCCACAGTCACATGACCACATTTTGGGTGCTTGGCAACTGGGCCACATTTATGGACCTTTTACAACAAAGATTGCAGTCACATTTTACAACATCTTTGCTGAAAACTGTCTCTCAAGTTTAAGGCAAAAATGTCCTGTGGTGAACAATGGATTTATTTAATGACCACAGCTTTCGCTTAAAAACTGTAGCGTTTGCTTGAGGTCCATCACAAAACATCAAGTTGGTTATGTGGGTGACCTGCTTTATGACTGTTACAATTTATGTCCATGGCTTAATTACAGTCTTAAACCAAGGACTATTTTACCTATTCATTTCAGTTTCTTAGGTTCATTTCCTAAAAAAAATCAGTTCAGAAATGGTTAACTGTCCTAGAGGAGAACAGTAAGCTCAAGAGTTATCAGAAGCTGCAAAAGTTCCTAATGCCAGGGAGCAGATTGGCAAACAAAACACAAACCCATCAAACCAAATTGGTAGAATTAAGATTCAAATAATCCGTGAAAGGTCAACCAACCTCTGGCCAAAAAAAAAAGCCTCTTGATCTTTTCAGTGCCTGAATGGTTTCCTGGCAAATCCAATGTTGAATACATATGGAAAAGCCTCAAATCTCATAAAACCTTAACTGTCTTAACGAGAAAATAGTTGGTCCCTTGAAAAAAGAAAAGCATTCGTTCCACAATTCGATATTATTGAAAGTTTATTTCTTTGAAGTAAAGATACATTCATAGATATGCCATTGTTATAACTCTTTTGAAGGCTTTTTGAGAAATAATATATGTAACCTTCCATAAGTATCATCCAACAGATATTATAGAATTGTATTACTGAAATGAAATCTTCATTACTAAGATGACTTTTTGTTTCTTAAGAAATATAAGGCTATAAAAACAATAAGTTGCAACCATGACATTTTTTTACCGCTCATAGTGTTATTTAAATTATTAATCTAATTTAATCCTCCTCCCTTGCTTTGTCTTCTTCCTTCACTTCCTTATTAAATACCAAATTATTATTAAATATATATTTTGCATCTTTCAGATAAGAATATAAACAAAAAATAATTAAACCTCTACTTGTTTGGAAAGAGCTTTCTCATACTATGTCTCAGCGAGGAGCTAATTACCTATTTTGTTTTTAAAATATTGGTGTCATTTTATATGGTGTTAAAAACATCTTGAATTCTGGAATGCTTGTTTTATCCTATAAGAATTGAAATGCTAATATTAGAACATTATACACATCAAACTTGACTAGAATATTAAATACTATTTGTACCATACTGTGTAGCAGCGTAATTGGCAGTGAAACCTGATTAAATCTTTATTCATCTAATGAGAATTTGTCTGAATTAACTTTGTAATTCAGAGCTCAAAGTACTTATAATGTCATTTCTCTTTAAAATTGTCTTGCTACTATGAATAAACTATATTTCCTTAATATCCTTGGGGATAAAAGGAGTTACTTTTTAAAGAGGTTCTTGATTCTGTTCTTAATTTTTAAAAATAGCTTATACTTAAGCACTTTGAGTTATTTACCTAGTGGTTTAGAATTGTTAACTTGTAAGGAGCTTGTAGTTTGTAAACTCAGTTGTGGACACTACTTGACATTTATTTTACTAAGAATGACTAAGGAGGGCATAAGAATACTAAATATCATCTCATTACAAACTCATTATGCTTTTCCACTTTACATAATTGTTTCTTTTTCAATAAAATAATGAGAAAACAAATAAGCGTGAAATGAGCAACATAATCACTTGCAAATAATCTGTGCTCATGTTAGTTTTAAATTCAAGCATGGTAATATTTGAGAATTATTACTCAGTACTAATAGTTCTTATTAGCACTATTTTGAAAGTCTTTCTGAAAACAATAGAAAAGGTGAAACATTTTAATAGATTTACGCTGCAATTAATAAAATGCAATTAAGACTTTACTTAGTTTGAGTCATTTTTGTATGTAGGCATTTTGCGGTTATCTTTACCTTTGAATATGCAACATCTCAATGCTATTATAATAAGAATTTATAAAACTTGTATCTTGACACTCAGAGTTTCACAGCAATCAAACAAAATACAGTAAAATCAGTAAATCATAAAAGATAAAATATGTGACAGGACTTCACAAAAAATTGAATCAATGTATTTTCCGTTCGACTACTGCAAGAGTCTAGTGTGAATGTTCCTCATGTCTCCTCATCACGTGACTGAGCCTGATTTTAAGATATCATAATGCTTCTTTTACCTCCAGGAATCTGCCTTCATGAATTTGAAGGGTAGGAATCAGTAACTTATGTTTCTTTATATTATTCTTCATACAGATATCTTTTGTGAATTTTATTATAAATCTAATGAAAACCTTCTCAGGGAGGAGGCCTGATTTGAAAACTTACTATTATGAAATGTAATAATATTGTGTTTGTGTGCTACTTATTTTAAAAAGATTTAGTTATTTGCAAAAGCAATATATTTCCAAATATTACTATGCTTGAATTATATCCAACATTTTGATGAGAATTGTGCATTTCACACCCATTTGCTATTATGGAGATTAATCCAAGCATTTCCAGTAGTATTGTGAAATTCTGTACTCCCACAATACATGCAGACCAATGTGTCTGGTTTGGTAATTAATTTGACTTCTAGTGTTTTAAAAATAGCCCTTCTGTATTATGACTTGCTTTTATGATGTTTTTTTTTTCATTTTAAAAGAAAAACACATTGATCTGACCTTAAAAATACATTTATTATGTCAATGAACATTTTTCATTGGTTACTAGCTGTGTTATCAGATTGGAAAAAGATGAAGATGAAAGATTCATTTAAATAAACATACAGTAGAAACAAAAACAAATTACCTAGTTTCCCTACTTTTTCCTTTGTTGTATGTATTGCTTCCTTGCAGCTTGTGCTACTTGTGGACCAATTCACTTGAATATTGCCTGATGAGTGTTACTACACATATAATAATAACAATTGAAACGGTAATAAAATACTGATTATGTAATCAGGATAATCCATCTCTTTATGTGATCACCAGTTATTCTTTGTTTAAGATAGTAGCAAGTTAATACTGTGTCTTAGATTATGATTACAGAATATGCTTTTTAATATTGTTCACAGGAAACCTGTCTTAGTCTGGTACTGTTTACTGACTATACTTTGTGTCTTAATGTATAACATTTATTTATTTACTTTTGTTTGACAGTATCTGGAGAGGACCAAATGTGAACTGTGTTGACAGTACTGGATACACTCCATTGCATCATGCTGCTTTGAATGGGCACAAGTAAGTTTCCTGTGTCTGAAATAACTTTTCAAACAACCAGCCTATTAAAGTAGCTAAAATTAATAAACCCTGTAGCATTTTCCAAACACTTCCTTCAAATACCATAAGTAGTAGAATTCAACTATCATCAGGATTATGCAGTGCACTATGCCATATTATTGTAAATGGGTTTATTGAGAGATGTTGATATTTTGGTATTCTAGATGTGACTGCCACCTCCTCTTTGAGCAGGTGACATGAGTCCAGGAAAAACCCTGAGTTACGGATCAGGTTCCTCTGGAGTAGTGCAAGCCCATCCAGAATTAATTAAAGACCCAAATCTTGAAGCTCTGAAAACCCAAATGAATTCGGTCCTGCCAGGGTTCAGCTGAAGATTGTTGTCCCCATCAAGGCCCCCACTGCCTCTAGGCACCGCAAGAGAGCAGCAACAGCATCACTTGGATCACCAGGGATTGAGATATAAAATTGAGTATCATAGCACACATGCATGTGCATGCTCATACAGAATAACTACAGTTTCTCAGTTCATCTTCATCAATTCAGAAAGCTTTTCCTTAAAGAGGAGAGGCAAAAGAATTTTCAATGTTAATTTTCTCATGCTTGTTATACATTGGTTATAGTGGATGACAAATGTTAAAATGTAGCTGTTACTTCTGCAGCCAGAGACATTGACAGTTAGGTGATGTATATGTTTAATAAATTACAATATTTAGCTTACATGATTTAACACAGGTTTTTCTAAAATCCTAAAATTTCTTTAATTACTTTGCTACCCAATTTTAAATCTGTGCATCTATCTCTGTTCTCCACTTTTTTCTCTTAAAGTTTAATCTTATGTCATCAGTCAGTACCTTAATTTCTCAAGTTTCTTTTACTGTTTTGTCTTCCATGGCAGGGATCGCCAACCTTTTGGACCTCCAGGACAACCAAACTCATAATTTTAAATCCCATGGATAAGAGACCCTGGGAAAATCCCAAAAAAAGTCTGCAGGAAAATTCCCTACCCTGTTTTCCTACTGATCGATCATTCTTTATTTGGGATCGCAGGATACCATCTCCAACTCCATTCTCAGGAGGAGAGAGAGAGACTTTTGGCTTCATGCAAGGAAAGCAGCAGAAGCAGCAGTAGTCTTTCTTTCTCTCCCCCAAACTCTGCCAGAAATGAGTCTTTGTGAGACTTGTCGCACCGGCACGGCCTCTTGGAGCAGGATGCACTGCAGGGTCCCAAAGACCCATTTCTGGTGGAGTTTGGGGGAGAGAAAGAAAGACTTGCTGTTTTCCTTGCATGCAGCCAAAAGCAAAAGAAGAAAGAAGCGGAAAGAAGCAGCCTGGTGGCCAAGCAAGGTGTGTGGGGCAAGTGGGGCAAGTTCCCCCCTTCCCCTCACTACCTCGTGTTGTTCGCAATGCAAGCAACACAAGCCTTGTGTTCCCGTGGGCCATATGGGCGGCTCAGCTTTGTGTTCCTGCGCAGCCTGGATTAATTGTTTTGGGAGGTGCTTTGGGGGTGATATTTCTCTGAGGACCACCAAAATTTTCTCATGAACCACCAGTGGTCCCCGGCCCACTAGTTGGCAACCACTGTTCTATGCTATCCTAAGCAATGCTATGCGATCTGCACATTTGACAAGCATTCCTGTAGCACCTCATTCAAGTCCCTAATAAAGATGTTGAAAACATGGCCAAGGCCTCAATCTGATAGCCTCCCACTTAACTTTCACTGTGGTTTTTCTTAATGAATAGCAATTAACAAACACCCAATATGAGTTTTCAAGGCAGCAGTCTATTCATTTAAATACTCTTCTAGCCAGTCAACATGGAACTAGTTTGCTAATCAGAACACTTCGTTCTGTTTTAATAAATACTTTGCTGAAATCAGAAAATATTGGAACTGCTTTAGTAATTGCCAACTAAAAGTAATACTGTATATACTCGCATATAAGCTGACTTTAGAATGCTTTTTTTTTTCCAAATTTGGGGGTCGGCTTATACGCGCATAAATCTGATTTATAGGTGGCCGTGCCTCGATTTGCGCTGGAACATCGACTTAGCGTGGTGGCTTCGCGTGATGAGAGTCTTGGCTCTCATCGCACGAAGTCGGGCAGCGACTTTGCCCGATGAGAGTCTTGGCTCACGCACTCCCTGTCAGCTGGCCCTTTGCAGCCCTCGCCTGGCCCTTTGCAGCTCTCGCCTGGACCTTTACAGCCTTTCTCCCTGGATGGACGATGAGCCGCAACTTTTGCCCTGCCGACTTTTCTCTCTGTATTTTTCCCTCTATATGCGAGTTTTTGCAAAATTCCTCATTTTGGGGCAGTTTTTTAAGGGTCGCAACTTTTGCCCTGCCGACTTTTCTCTCTGTATTTTTCCCTCTATATGCGAGTTTTTGCAAAATTCCTCATTTTGGGGCAGTTTTTTAAGGGTCGGCTTATATGCAAGATTGGCTTATATGCGAGTATATACGGTACTTTCCATCCTCAATAGGAAAATAGACTTAATGTTAATTTTAATGAAGTTTTCTTTCATGATTTTCTTCTTTTCATGAACATGTGTTGTTGTTCTTTCAGGTTTTTTTTTTAAACTGAGCAGCAAATTATTTCTCTGGGACTGAAGAGTGCAGTACTTGGCTTTCACATCTATATCTATTCTATACTGGAGAGCTGTTATCGGTATGCTTCTCAGTCCTTACATTGTAAATTTACATTGTAGACTGGGAAGTTGCTCTTTACTGCCATTTATAGAGGCTACAAAAATTCTTGTTCTAGAGTAATAAAAAGACAAAGCAGCTGTGGATCCTCTCTGTCCTTTTATAAACAGTAAATTCAGTGTTTCCTTTTCAGACTTTGTTAAGGTTTACCTCTCATCCACTTAACACGATCATTAGCTAAACTAAGACAGATTCTCTTAGATATGCTATTCTTTTTTTTTGTTTTGTTTTATCCGATTCTGTTCCCTCCCCAACACATTAGCAGTCTAGAAGAACAGGCTCTACAGTTCACTTGCAGCTGTGTAATCAACATAATTTGCAGTTCATTTGCATCTTTGAGAAAGAATGAGCATTGGCTACTTACATGCTTGTTACCCTTTAATTCGAAAAACCAGTGATCATTGCTGATAATTTCTTTATACAGTTGTTTCTACAAGTAAATACAAGTAAACAAAATATGCTGAAACAGTGAAATCAAAAGCTTTAATGTGGATAAGAAAGGACCATAGGAACTTTGCAAGTGTGCTATGAAGATTATGTAAAACATCTATTAAAGTGCCTCAAATCTTTCAAAGGTAGTGTCTGTTTGTGCTGATCCTATAGAGATGACTGTGGCTTGGGCTTGTCCAATTATTTGGGCTGAGTTTGATTTGATTACTTCCAAGGAAATGGACATAGACCTTAGGTTGATGGTTTCAGGCTGGGATACTATACTGAGATGCAATTGATCACACTTGTGGATGACATCTGGTGGGCTTGGAATGGGGATAGTTGTATCCATTTGACCTCTCATTGGTTTTCAGTACCATCAATCATGGCATCCTTTGGGACTGGCTGAAATGTTGGAAGTAGGAGATCTTGTTTTTTCAGTAGTTCTCCTTTCTCCAGGGATGGTTCCAGTTGGTGTGTGAGGAGGAGAGGTCTGTCTTTAGGCCTCTGCTTTTAGGGTGCTACAGGGCATAATTATCTCTTCTATTTATCATCTTCATGAAACCTCTATGGGAGGTAATTGTCAACCCATTAGCTAGACCAAGTTAAAAAGATGAACTTCAGAACAAAGCTAAAATTACTTTTCTTGAAATTGGCTGTGATAACATAATCATGCAACTCATTCTGCTAGTTCAATAATTTGGGGAGTTCTGTCTGAGCCATAATATTGAAATACTATTCATCTGTTGTGGATTGAAAATATGTCTCAAAAAGACCCAGCCCATTGCCTGGGTAGCAGATCATGCATACCTCCATCAAGATCATCTTTCTTACTCTCTACAGCATGGATCTCAATCATACACCTAGGGTCTGGACCATCCAAGTGTTGCTGGGGAAATGTCTTACTGGATTAATCTGGCTAGAGAAGATCTGGCTTCAGCCCAACCCCGACAAGACTGAATACCTTTAGTTTTTTAGGGCTACCCCATATCTTTTGATTTGCCATATTTAATTCTGGCTAAGGTTATACTTTCCTGGTCAGAGTTGGCACATACTGCCGGTCCACTTGGACTCAATGGCAGCATATATAGTAGTTGGCAACTGTAGTCTGGAGAGCCTTTGCAAAAATGTATTTTATGTGCTGGTTTAACCTTTTCTAGATTAGGAATCATTGCTTATGCATTTGCTGACTCCCATTTCCAATGTGTTCTACATGGGCTACCTTTTCAAGAGCATTTGAAAATTTCAGCTGGTCCAGAATACAATGGCAGGGGCACGAGGGACAGTACTGGAATAATATCTATTTAACACTGATGCTGCATGAGCTGCATTGGTTTCCAGTAGACTTCTGGTTGAATTTAAAATGCTGATTATCATCTTTAAAGCTCTACATAGCATAGGGGCAAGTTACTTGTGGGACTGCCTATCCCTAATAGTTTCTATTCATCTCTTTAAATCTGGGTCTTCTTGGTGAAACAGTCTTGCCAGGTGGGGCTTTGGAATTGTGCTTTCTCTGTCATGATGTTTGCCTTAAGGAATAGAGATATGGATGCCCCAATCCTGCTGGTCTTAAAAAAACAATCAAGACATGACGCTAAGGTTAGGATGACAATGCGTCTGGCATGATATGTTTAATCTATGGATGTGAGTCTTATAGCATTGTCTGTTTTGTTGTATTTTTAGTCTTGTTCACCACCCAAAGTTCCTTTAGCTAAACAGGTAGCCATATTAATTTATTAAGAAAATAATCAAATAAATCATATATCTAACTTAAACGTGGGAAAAAATGTTAATTTTTGTAAATTAGATTTAAAAACTTGTCTGCTTATAGATAGTTTAAATAATAGAATAGAATAGAATTCTTTATTGGCCAAGTGTGATTGGACACACAAGGTATTTGTCATTGGTGCAAAAGCTCTCAGTGTACATAAAAACTATAAGTGATAAATCATGATCATAGTCTTCATAAAAGACATAAGATACAACACTTAGTGATAGTCATAGGATGCTTGATAAGAAATCAACATAAATCATGCTAGGAAACTAAAACCAGCATAAACCATAAAGACACAAGCAACAAAGTTATAGCATAAGTAGAAAATGAGATAGGTAATAGGAAAGATGAGAATAATAGTAATACAGCCTTACTAAATAGTTTGACAGTTCCTAATGCTTGATTCTCCTATGAGCTGTTCAGAGCATCCAGTAGTGGGAGGTGCTTCAGTCTCCGCATTCATAGGTTGAGGTTGATTTGTGGAACGCTCCTCCTCCTCCACATGACTCCTCAGCATTCCCTAGTTTTTGCTCAGCCTCGTGTGAAACAGGCAGTGCTTTCGATGCTTCCTTGACCGAAACAGGAATCTTAGTTCGAGAACAGCAGGTTTGATTGTAATTCAGTTTTGTCTTTAGCCTTCTTTCAGTCTTCAATTAGCCTGACAGTTCTGTCTGGGGAAGCGCCGTTTGCGGCCCCCCCCCCGCAAAAAAAGGCGGCGGGAGGCTTCTGGTGCTGCTCTGCACAACTTCCCTACAGCCAATTCAATTACCTCTGCCAGTTTGATTGCCACTGTGCCTTTAAGTCAGTTTTTTTGCTAGCGGCTTGATTTTTCTTTCTTTAAAAAAAAAAAACCGAGTCGTATTGCCTCTACCTCCTCTTTGAATGCCATTCCTTCAATGGGGAAGTTAAGTAGTGTTAATTTCACCTCTTTTCTCTGCTGTTCCATTGATTTGAAAGCTCCGGCTTCATTTGCAAGGCGGGAAGCTGCCGCTGAGAAGCATGCGAAAAACTTTAACTGCTGGAGGCCATCTTGAGTGCCACCTTGTGGCTGTGCGCCTTGTCTTCCTTTCCTGAGCTGTGTGAGGTATTTTCTGCTCGAAGCAGCAGGATCCCTCCAGGATTCTGAGAGCAATTTTACCCTCGTTTTGGCTACCTGCACTCGAGGATAATTACTTCGCTTTAAAAATCATTGGCTTAACCCTCCCAGCCTTACTCTCAGTGGCACAGCAGCAAGTACCTAGGCCAGTGTCCGCCTGTACATAGAAGCTGCTGAAGGCCCTTACAATCATCAACCTGGGCCTTGGGCGTTCACTATTTGGCTAATTGGATTATACCTTAATCTTGGTTGTTCTCTTATTAATATTGGAATATATATATATATATCACTACTCATAGGAGCAGTTACAAAGCAATTATAGCAATAATATTATAATAATTATTACAGTTATAATAATCACTCATGGTAATAAACTTTTTGACAATATAATATTTTAATTTCAATAATGATATATATATATATAGACTCATGATATCTATATATATACACCTGTAAAAAATAAATTAAAAAAATAAAAGGGGGCAATAAGAACTTTATCAGGGCAACCGTTCTTGACTCAGATCGGACTCTGGGCGCGCCAACTGCCTTGTCCACAATTTATATTCAATTACTGTTTCAAGAAGCGGCACGGACATTTGGTCAGCCGGTGGTGGACCTATTTGCTTCCCCTCTCAATACTCAGCTCCTGATATTTTTTTCCAGGTACCCATCCCAAGGGGTGGAGAATTTCAACTCGCTCCGCTGTCGTTGGTCCCTGGGGCTCCTGTGTGCATTCCCTCCACTTCCACTGGTTCCCAAAATCATCCAGAAGTTACTAGACGAGAGAGCGGAATTACTTCTAGTAGCAACTTATTGGCCCAGACAGCCATGGTTCGCAGACCTCCACAGTCTCTCGGTAGCCCCCCCCCAGAGAATCCCATCAGGCAGAATCTCATTAACTCAGGGGCCCCTTCAACATCCAGACCCTTAATGGTTACAATTGACCATCTGGAGGTTGAGCAGAGTGGTATGAAGAGTGAAAAACTCTCCAACAGAGTTATCGACACTATCCTAGCCGCCAGACGCCCTTCAACAATTCGCATTTACAACGCCACATGGTCCACTTTCTGCAAATGGTGTAGTAAGTTTCAAATTGATCCTGCCTCTTCCTCTGTCACTCAGATTCTAGAGTTTTTACAGGAGGGACTTGATAAGGGGTTGTCACCTAATACGTTAAAAAGGCAGATGGCGGCCATGGCATCAGTTCTCACTTGCAAGGGCCTCAGTTCTCTTTCACATCATCCACACATAAGGTCTTTCCTTCGAGGAGCCACCAATTTACGCCCTCCAGCAGTGCACCGTTATCCCACCTGGGACCTTAACAAGATCCTTGTTGCTCTCACTAAGGGTCCTTTCGAACCTTTGAAAATGTCAAGTCCCCAATTCCTCACGTACAAGTAGTTTTCCTTGTAGCGATCACCTCCACTCGTCGTATCTTGGAAATTGCAGCCTTGTCTGTCAGCCAAGATCTCTGCATTTTTCATGCTGATCGAGTGGTCCTTCGTCCCGATCCCACATTTATGCCCAGGGTCAATTCGGCTTTCCATAGAGCACAAGAGCTTATTCTTCCAAATTTTTGCCCCAGACCATCACAGGGGATGGAAAGACAATGGCATAAGTTTGATGTGAGGCGTGCTCTTAGAATCTATATCAAGCATACAGTGGCTTTCAGGAAATCAGAGGCCTTATTTGTGTCCTTTCAGCCAAATTCTCAGGGTTACAAGGTTTCACCGTCTACGATAGGCCGTTGGATACGGGCTGCAATAGCAAAAACATATCAGACTCAATCTCTGCAGGTGCCCAGGGGCATAACATTCAATGAGGAGCGCATCAACTTCGGCAGCATGGGCCACACAGGCATCAATAACTGAAATCTGTCAGGCCGTGGCTTGGGCTTCCCCATCACCCTTCATTATACACTACAAAATTGATGTGTTTGCTTCTGCTGAGGCTTCCTTTGGCAGAAGAGTTCTGCAACGGGTCCACAGGGATCAGGAGGAGATTCCAGACCAGACGGAGTCCCTCCCGTAGGACAGGCCAAGCTTTAGTATGTCCCACTACTGGATGCTCTGAACAGCTCATAGGAGAAAGGTCGTTGGTACTTTCCTGACACGCCCATTCTCTTTGAGCTATGAAGAGCATCCAGCCCCACCCTTTTTTTCCATCTGGTGGGGTCCTGTTTCGGCCAATGAACTTTTTAGAACATGAGGATGAGAGTGCTTATTTCTCTCATCTTCGCCAAAACTGGGGAACGCTGAGGAGGAGTCACGTGGTGGAGGAGGAGAATTCTACAAATCAAGCTCAGCCTATGAATGCGGAGACTGAAGCACCTCCCAATACTGGATGCTCTTCACAGCTCAAAGAGAACAGGCGTGTCAGGTAAGTACCAACGCCCTTTCTAAGCCTGTTTATATAGATACATTTCATCAACTAGGTTGAAAGTTATCTCCCAGTTAGTAGATGTTAGTCTTATTTCCTTTTGGTGGATGAACAATAGGCTGTTTTCACTTTCTAGTTCCTAAGGAACTCTGGTGAATATTTGAATTTGAAGATGTTTTCCAAGTAGATTGTATACAAACTGATATTTTTTATTAACGCATATGATTTTGATTTTGATTGTTGTATCCAGAATTCTTCTGAAATTTCATGGCATTATTCCGTCCTCAGGGATGTTGTGGAAGTTCTGTTGAGAAATGATGCATTAACGAATGTGGCTGACTGCAAAGGCTGTTATCCTCTCCATTTGGCAGCTTGGAAGGGAGATGCTGAAATAGTGAAACTGCTAATACACCAGGGACCCTCCCACACTAAAGTAAATGAACAGGTCTGAATACCTTCCTCTTTTTGTGCTCTTAATGATCTTACAAGGTTTGTTATATTGTTCCATAGGAGGGAGTGAATACAACATCTATAAGAGTAAATTTGTTGCTTGATATCTTGCTTGAGAAACAGTTGAAGATTAAATACTATTATTATGCAGCAAATTTGAAAAATTGTATCCTGAAAGCTGTATTTTTGGTTGATCAGATTTAGAACTGTAGAAATGAACAATGGCTAAATTGGTTCATATACAATGAGAGGGCTTTTAATCATTTTTCCTATCCCCTACCCCCATCCTGCACCACAATTTTCTGGACAATTTGAAACTTGATGTAGTTGGTGCATCAGTTTATTTTTTTGGTGAAGCAAATCTAAACAGTTTTAGTCTCTTTTTGCCATATTTTGTAGTTAGCTTAATTCTACTTTACTATTAAAGCTAATATTGTGCAGTTAACTACAGTACAGCTTTCAGATATTAATAATTTACTAAAATGCTGTGCTCAAATGGAAAAAAAACAGTAATTGTTTCTATTGTTTAAAATGCTGCCGTTTGACTTGTATGATTGAAAACTTTATTGGGTACAAATATAGACATATACACCTCATAGTGCTAGTATTGATTTGGAGACCAGGTAAACTCTTACAATATTGCTCCAAATTAAACTGGGACTGGTATATTGAAAAATTGAAACTTGGGAATACTAGTAAGTTTTCTCATGAAATTATTTCACTTGCATTTTAGTTGTATGTATGTATTTGTTTATTTATTATGTCTACACTGCTGAATTCCTATTTCCAGAGGTTGAAGTAACTTATAGAAAGGATCAAAAACTTATATCACATAAAACATTTAACAGACATTAGGTGACACCCATGGAGGTAGGCTAAGCCTCCACTTCCGCAAATGCATTTTCTAAAAAATAAAGTTTTCAGAACCATTTGGAAGGCCACTAATGTTGAGGAACACTGGGTATCCAGCCACATGTTATACCACAGAAGGGGCATCACCATGAATGAGCCCCCAGGGGTGTCTTGTCTGCATAATATTTTTTCGTGTGGGAAGCAAAATTATTATTCGCTTCCAATAGGAAGCATTATCCATATTACACTACTACTTTAGGCCAAATTGCAACCAAACTAGGACTGAACAACTTGTTCAGAGTTAAAGTTAAAATTCCATCTCTACAAAAGACCCCTGACTTTGAGGCTAATTATCTGTGTTAACAAGTAGCTTAGCATAATCTCTTACAAATATTCAAAGAAGTTCATTTGCTAACTAGTAATATTTTTATAATCGAATAGCCAAATATATACATTCAAAAGTTTTTAATATTGTTTGGAAATCTTTTTTGCCAGACATTGTTTATTGTGCTTCTAGGAAACAACTTTGTCAATCATTTTAGAGTTAATATTTTAAATTTTATAATGCCATTTGCAATTCTTTAATAAATTGGATGGGGCCATATGAAAATGAAAGATCTTATAATCTATAGCTAGCATGAGGCCAAATATTTGTAAGATGTCAAAGTGAAGTGTTTAAATAGGGAACTTAAGATTTTTAGTTGAGTTTTGCATGTTGTCTTTAAAACAATATGCATGATCAACTATTGACACCTGGAATGGCTCGTTAAATTAATTGCTTTTCATTGGAATGAAATATTGTCATGTTCTATCATTTCTCCCCTTCAGAATCACTCACTGCTTTTTTTACTATATCCTGCCATTTCATCATCACATTTTCTTTTCCTCTCCTTTTTGTAGAATGCTCTTGAGATCAAAGAACTCAAAAAGTACGGCCCCTTTGACCCTTATATCAATGCCAAGGTGTGTACTTCGCTGATAGGATTTCACCATATCATTACTTCAAGTTGTATTTTTGTGCTTTCAGAAGCCTTGTCATCTAGTTCATTGATACTGCCTATTTGGGAATGGCCGTGGAGGACTGAAAATGCAATTTCTTTAATGTGAAATTTTATTAAACCATGTTTGATTTGGCTGGTTGCTAAAAGTTTACTTGGTGCTTGACAAGGTCTACCAGTGTTTTTGACTTGGTAGATTTGGGGTACTTGTTGATTCCCAAATCAATAATAGCATTCAAAAATATAAATTCAAAACACTCTGGTATTGTTTCTCTATTTAATAAGAAAGGGAATAATACTGATTATGTTTATGGTATACTGTCCAAAAAAGATATGCATTCTTAGCAATATTGAACTTCATTTTGCTAATAGTGATGATGCTACATAACACAAAAGAGAACTATTTTTGTTAGTGTTTGTATGAGAACAATAGTGCCTTTATTGTCTGTGTGGATGTATTCATGTATCCATCTGTGTGGAAGTATGTACATTTTTTCTTATTTCACTCGTTCCTTGTTCATATCTGAATGTTTCTTTTACTGAATATGATCTATTCTACTTCTACTAATCATAAGGAAAGCAAATCTTAAAATATTGAAAATCTTAAATTACTTCACATATAATCTAATCTAATATTTAGAAGTATCTTAAGTGATTCCTTATAATAAATATCAAAAGAAATATTTGTTATACATTATTATTTTAATTTTTAGACCATCAAATTGGAGCAGCTTAAATATTGATTTTTAAGGTCAATCAAATTGTGGTCCATGAGTATGGTTTTTAAATATATTAAAATTATCAAAGTTGGAGATAAATAGGGTGAATTAGTTTAAATTACATGCTTTTATAAATTCAGATCACAGTGAATATAGTCTGTAAATGTAGGGTAAGCAATGTTTGATATGATAAATGATAGTCTTATTAAAATGCATAATGTATAAGTTTTGGTGAGGATTACAGCATCACTCTGCTTTTGCTGAGTTTTTCCTATATGTATATGACAGTGTTAGGACATTAAGGATGTTTCAGAAGCTGACATATTCTGTCTCTGTACTTTGGAGTTTATAAAATAGATCAACCCAATGGCGAATGCTGAAATTGAAGTGCTTAGACATTTAAATCAGAAATTGAATGTTTTTAAAATCACTGTAGAAAACTACCAATTTAAATAATTGATTGAATTGTGGGTTTTTTTTTTGATAATTCATATATTTCTTTACAATAACAGTTGAAATATTTTCACCTAAATGGAGTATAATCGCTTTTTCATAATTGATTTGTATTGCAGAATATGTATATTTAGCTGGGAAATTTATGAAATTTGTGATTACCTTGGCTATCTCTATACAAGTCAGAACATTAAGCAATATAATTTACTTAAGTTCCAAAACTGGAATCCAAAGAACTCTAAAACTAATCTCTGTGTCTGAATAGATGTTTTTTTAAAATTCTAAACTGCCATTTTTAATTTGTGTGGTTTTAAAAAATAAGTACCGCAGATTAATAATAATAAGCAGTATCGACTTGTATCGACTTAGATTTACAGAAACAAGAAAAAGTAGATACTCTTGGTGATACATTTTTCCATTAAATGAAAAAGTATGTTGTTAGAAGTTATACATTTCTATAAATTATCACACACTATGTGACCTATTATAATATACACCTCATGATAAAATGTTACAATTATGGTCCACAAAGCATGTGATCATTTAGCTAGAAAAGCAATCTTTAAATGGTTCCAAACTGACTAAATGAAGTTAAATTTTAATATAGTAATTATTTCAGGCAAATGTCATTTTTGCTACATGTAGTTTCCCACTGCTTTCTTTACAGTATAGAGTTTATGCTGCTTTTTATATGATTTCTTAGTTGGTTTTCTTCCTTTCTGGATGGAAGCAAAAACATGATCAGTAAGCCATCAGTTACTCTGAATATGATCTAAGTATAGTTGTGCTCGTAAGTTTACATCACCTGACAGAATTTATGATTTCTTGGCCATTTTTCAGAGAATATGAATGATAACACAATTTTTTTTCTTTCACTCATGGTTAGTGGTTGCCTGAAGCCATTTATTATCAGTCAACTGTGTTCACTCTTTTTAAATCATAATGTCAACAGAAACTACCCAAATGACCCTGATCAAAAGTTTATATATCCCAGTTCTTAATACAGTGTATTTCCCCCTTTAACAACAATGACAACTTGAAGTCTTTTGTGGTATGTGTGGATGAGGCTCTTTATCTTCTCAGATGGTAAGGCTGCCCATTCTGCCTTGCAAAAAGCCTCCAGTTCTTGTAAATTCTTGAGCTGTCTTTCATGAACTGCACATTTGAGATCTCCCCAGTGTGACTCAATGATATTGAGGAGACTGAGATGGCCACTCCAGAACCTTCACTTTATTTTTGCCAATGACAGGTTGACTTGGTCTTGTGTTTAGGATCATTGTCATGTTGGAATGTCCAATATGACCCATGCGCAGCTTCCGGGCTGGTGAATGCAAATTTTCCTCCAGTATCTTTTGATAACATAATGCCTTCATCTTGCCATCAGTTCTGACCAAATTTCCTGTGCCTTTGTAGCTCACACATCACCGATCCACCTCTGTGTTTCATAGTAGGAATAGTGTACTTTTCATCATAGGCCTTGTTGACTCTTCTCCAAATGTAACATTTATGGCTGTGGCCAAAAAGCTCAATTTTGGTCTCATCACTCCAAATGACTTTATAGCAGAAGTTTGAGGCTTGTCTCTGTGCTGTTTGATGTATTGTAAGCGGGACACTTTGTGGCATTTGTGTAGTAATGGCTTTTTTCTGGTGACTTGACCATGTAGCCCATCTTTCTTCCAGTGCCTCCTTATTGTGCATCTTGAAATAGCCAAATCACATGTTTTCAGAGAGTCCTGTATTTCACCTGAATTTATTTGTGGGTTTTTTCTTTGCATCCTGAACAATTTTCCTGGCAGTTGTGGCTGAAATTTTAGTTGGTCTACCTGACCATGGTTTGATTTCAACAGAACCCCTCATTTTCCACTTCTTGATTAATGTTTGAACACTGCTGATTAGCATTCTCAATTCCTTGGATGTCTTTTTATATCCCTTTCCTATTATATACAGTTCAACTACCTTTTTCCACAGATCCTTTGACAATTCTTTTGCTTTCCCCATGACTCAGAAGCTAGAAATGTCAGTGCAGCACTGGATGAAAGATGCAAAGGTCTGTCAGGAGTTCAGGAACTCATTGATCTTTTATACAAACATACTAATTGCAAGCAAACAGATCACAGGTGAGGATGGCTAAACCCCTTTGTGCCAGCCTGTGTGCATGTAAACTTTTGATCCAGGGTCATTTGGGTAGTTTCTGTTGTCATTATGATTTAAAAAGAGTAAGCACAGTTGATTGATAATAAATGGCTTCAGCCAACTACTAACCAAGAGTGAAAGAAAATATTTTGTGTTCTTATTCATATACTCTGAAAAATGGTCAAGAAATCATAAATTCTTCCAGGGTATGTAAACTTATGAACACAACTGTAAATCAAACCCTAAAATGCCAAAAGTACACAAAAATGCCTCTCGTTCTATTTGTAATCTTTAGTAGAAACACCAGCAACAGCATGGTGAAGATATAGAAATAGAGTGTATGCCTCTGGCTTATTCATTGTTTTGTTTCCGCCAAGCCAAGATCCCTCTGGAAATCTGGAGGAGAGTATTAATGTCTGTTTAAATAAAATATATTTTAAATCTTAAAAATCCTGAAGAGGAAAGTGAGATGAATATGTTTCTACAAGACCATTTTCTAAGCCTTTTGTAGCTTAGTATTATTTTTAATTAATGAATATTATTAAAATCAAATGCTTTAAACTAATCCAGTCCAAGAAGCATATTCCTCTATAGAGTGAGGTGAGAACCTGGAAGACTATTAGTTGTCATCCCACCTTAGGGGCCAAGACCATCTGGCGACATTGGGCCAGTTATTTTCTGTCAACCCTTGGAAGTAGGCAATGGCAAATCATTTCTAAAATCTTATCAACAAAACTGCTGGGACTTGTCCAGGCAATTACCAAGAGTCAATCCTGACTTGAAGACTTGTGCCCACAAACACAGAGGTTTTAGCTACTACTTATAAGACACCCAATAAACTAGGAAAAATGCTTATGAATGTTTAATTTCGTGATGGCAGGCATTTCAGTATAGATGAGGAATGATAGTTAAATAGTGAGCAATTAACAGTTAATAAATTGTTAATTAGACATATTTGTGCATTTTCCCAATTGAATTATATATGTACATTTGTTTATAATTAAAAGGTACTTTGACCTGATTGTCAGAAGAAGCCTCTATACTATACACCAATTACTGAGATTAAATGTATGCATATTCAAAACGACTAAACAGTTTTTCAATACAAAATGCACAAAAAACATTGTATGATCATTGTATGATCATACATAAAAACATTGTATGATCATACCTAAAAATTGTAAAAACATTTCTAGAGTTAATATAGTTAAATATTACCTCAATTTAAGTTGCTGCTTTATCCTTTTCCTCAACTATTTCTTCATAAAATTTCTTTGGGCTTGCCAATTATGATTAAGGTCTCAGTTTTATGGACTTCTGTTTAATATTTAATGCTTTTACATACAAATTATGAGTTTTGTACTGTACTAATTGCAAATCAAGTATCCATTGGCAACTGTTAGTTCATATATCCATGAAAAGCATTCCTTAGTCTTCAAGATAAATGGATCAGTAGGCAAAAGATGAATTGTTTAAGGTACAGACCACTGTTTTGACTTTGAGATGATGCTACCATTTCTTTTCTCCTTTTTCTCTTAAGAATTACAGACATCAATCTCGGGCAATTTCAAAAAGGCTTGCTTTTGAGAAATCTCAGTTGGGCTGTAAGATTTTTGCATCAATAGGCTAAAGCTTTTGAAAGAATTGGGGAACACTCCAGCCCATCCTCTTAAAGAGTAGCAGTTTCATCCTATTTTCTAATGATTCTTCAGATTTAAGTTATGTCATATGTGCAGCTATTTGGATGCACAACTAGATTTGAATAGCTGCACATTGCACTGGTTTTGAAAAGTGGCATCCAAACTATTAGAATAGAATAAATAAAATAATTATTGCTACAAATTTGAAATCAAACATGGGTTTTATAAGGATTTATAAAATTTTGCATTTCAGAAGTACTTATCTTCAGACAAATGAATGTTTGATGACGACAATAAGATATTACTCTTTTTTTTTTTGTAAAAAGGTTGGCCTTGTTTCTCCCGCAAGAAAAGCAGCGGTAGGTCTAGTTATTGCTGGGATAACAATGGGTCAGATAATAGTAAGCCTGTAGTTAGACTGTGCAGCTGGGAAAAAAAATCTTGGACAAGGGCAAATACTTCTGTACTCTGGCCAAAAACTCTGTCCCTAGGATTTGAGCCCAATTTAGCCAAGAACTGTTTTTAGTCCAGGTGATGCTTTTCCCCCCTGATGTTTACTGATATGGTACATTATGTATCATTTGTAATATAATGTGGCTAGAAGATACCACAGTTCTTCATTATCTTTCATTAAACCCGACATCTTAATTATAAATCCTGAACCATATGCTTTCTCCTCTAATCATGATGAGATTCTCTGCATGCTGCTGAATGATGCATTGCCTCATTTAGAATCACCTTCGCTATGAATCTGTTTTTCCTTGGCAAATGTTTGGCTTGAATTGTTTCTTTGCCATTGTTGGAAGTGTCCTCTTCAATTTTTCATATGTTTGTGCATGTCTGTCATTGTTCATAATAACTTTCATTAATACATACCATGTATTTTTTGTAAAGTAGTCTTGACTACTTCATCTATTTCCTTTCTGCTTCAGCCAGTTTTGTCATGTACCCATGAAACATTGAACATTGTTGATACTGCTAGAACAAAAATAAATCACAAACATACCTCTATTATATTTTGTCCAGTACAGTACAACTTTTAAAGTTCTTATTTGTTTTCTTTTTAACAATTGAAACATTTCTGTTGAAGCCAGGGTTTTGTTTATGTACATTTATCCATTATAATCGCATAATCAGATTAATTTATGAAAGGTGAATTCTCCAGAGAGAAAGAACACAGTCATGAAATATTTTATTTATTATCAAGTTGTTGGTTTGCAAAATGTACTTTTGTAGATATTATAGTAACTTCTATTGAATGGATAAATAATGCTTGGTGAGTTTTTAAAGTGGACAAACATCATAGAGCAGTAGAAGTAATAATTTCAAAATGCAATAATAGATATTTCATCTTTTTTTCTGTAACAAATATCTGGATGTGTGCATGTATAAATAACAATGATACCATGATGTACTTATTAAGCCACTGCATGCATAGTGGAAAAGAATTTGGAAGAGTTTTAATATTTTATGTTTAAAACAAATGTTCTGTTTATTATAATTGTCTCTAAACTCTAATGGTTTTTATATTAATGTAATCTTAGAATAACGACAACGAGACAGCATTGCACTGTGCAGCTCAGTATGGCCATACTGAAGTGGTGAAGGTTCTTCTGGAGGAGTTGACTGATCCTACCATGCGCAATAACAAATTTGAGACTCCTCTTGATTTAGCTGCTCTCTATGGGAGACTAGAGGTTGTGAAGATGTTGCTTAATGCTCATCCCAATCTATTAAGTTGCAATACTAAGAAACACACTCCCTTACATCTCGCAGCTAGAAATGGCCATAAAGCTGTTGTTCATGTACTGCTGGAGGCTGGCATGGATAACAACTACCAGGTATTTGTTTAAATTTGTGTGTGCAGAGTTTCAATATTAAAATAATGTTTCAGGATCAGATTGCATATAACACAGCTCCCTGTTCTATAAGAACTTTTCTAATCACTGTTTCACTGTTTGTTTGAAATTTAATAGAATTATGCTTTGAAATTGTTTCAAGTACAGCAGCTAATTGTCAGCTAGAGAATTTGTGGTGCTTGAATCCTATATTTTCAACTGGATATTGTCTTTTTTGTTTCAAATTCAAAGGGAAATACAGAGGGTTTTTTTATTAGTTGTAATTTCTTATTGATTTATTAGAGTGATCACCCTGTATTTTTAAAGAAGCTGATATTTAAATTGGAACAAATGGCAACAAATAGCTTCTGTTTTATTGTTTTCTGATGGCATTTTCAATCCATGCTTGTTTTACAGACAGAAAAAGGCAGTGCTTTACATGAAGCTGCTTTGTTTGGCAAAACAGATGTGGTACAGATATTGCTAGCTGCAGGTAAGGATCTTTTAAACGTATTTTTGGATTTCCTTTTTTGGTGGTGGTCTTAGCATTGTAAACATTCAGTAGCCTTAAGCATAGTTCTTGAAAATGAGCAGTATAATTTAATTTGAATCTTTCACCCTACTTTTAAAACTGCTCCTTCAAATAAAATCATGAAATTTTTAGTATAAACTAGGATAATTTAACAAGAGCTAAGCAGGAATTGCTAAAGCCTCTAATTTGATTTGGAGATCAGGAGATATTGCCCTTCTGAAGTTATTATTTGCTTTCATCACAATTGAATTATAAAATATAATTTAACATATATGTATTGCTTTATTATTTTAAGTATTCCTATTCTGCTTCATTTGAGTATAGGTTTATCAGCTTCTAATTAAAAATAAAATAAAATAAACTTGTCTTAACATTATATTAAAATAAAATATAATGAAAATAAAAGCACTTCTCAAATTAAAATTTTCTTCTAATATTAAGGGCCTTCATATAGCATAAGGTCAACTTTAAGCAATAATAATAATTAATTAACATAAATGTAGGACCAAAGTGTATGTTTAGGAGGAGGAAGTGATTAAGGCCAAATTATATTTGTAACACATTTTGCTGTGTGAGTATATGCAACATTTCTGAATTACTGTGTATAATGTCAAGTTTCTCTCTGTGTTGAAGGCATTGATGTAAATATAAAGGATAACAGAGGCTTGACTGCTTTGGAGATTGTCAGAGAACTTCCTTCTCAAAAAAGCCAACAAATAGCAGCTTTCATTGAAGGTAAATAATTAAAAGAGGGTAAAAGTGGAGAAATAGGAAGCATACTAACATCACACACTAACAGCCATAAAATGTGTGGGTTGTTTTTCAGTTAGGCAATTTCTAAAAGGCCTACATTGCTCAATTAACTACAATGTAGATACGAAGAAAACTAGATTAATCAAAAAAGATGTTTGGCCTTGTTCATGTAACTTCCTGAAAATACGGTATTAAATGAATAGTTTCCTGGTTTTTACTCAATTTGATAATATTCTCCTCAGCATTGAATTTTTATCCCATTTCAAATTAGTTATGAATGTAATGCATTCCTTGCTTATTTTTGAGATTTATACCCTCCAGGTCAGACACTTTGACAGTCATTATATTGCAAGATGCACAATAGCATTAAATAGGCAGAGGAAGAAAAGTAAAATAGACTATTTTCCAGCCATAAATTGTTTGCAGATTAATTCAATGAATCAATAGGTGGGGTTTTAGATGGGGTCATTTTTAATGATGGACTAGTGAAAGAACAGAGCAAATGCATTGAGATACAAAACTGGGAATCACACAGAGAAGGTTCTTCCCTGTTGGCCATTTAATACGATTGTGGAAGCGGCCTTCACTAACATATGCATTAGAAACAGAAGAAGTCCTACATTTAGAGAGTACAGAGGACAGATTTAATATTATATAAATCCAGTGTCAGCATGCCAAAAAAGGGTTAGCAGAAGCAGGGTTTCCCCCCCCCCCCATTACCTTCCCTTCCACTGTCCATTTACTTTACCAAGGCCCTCCTGATTGGAGTGAACTAAAAGAAAATGGAAATCTATAAAGATTGGATAGAGTCATGATTCATTAAGAAAAAAGAAGGTAGTCCTCAACTTAAGACCATTCGTTCAGTGATCATTTGAAATTGTAAACATTCCCTGATAGAAGATACAGTAGTTACAGTGCCCTGTGATCATGCTAGCAAAATTTTAGCACATACTATCCCTATGACTGCTGCAAACCCCTTCCCCCCACTCACCTATCTCTCCCTCATCTCAGTGGCGCATTTGGCCCACTAGTACACAAATTGTTGCAACCCTGGAGGCCTCAGCCTCCTCCTACTTCTCCCACCCCACTTTCCTTTGCCTTTTTGCAAAGATACTGGCAGGTGTGCCAAGCCAATGCAAGTCTCATCAGGCAGCTAGTGAACATGTTGTTTCTGAAGACTATAAAAGCTGGAAAGGGCCTTTCTAACTTTTAGAAACATCATGTTTGTTAGACTAGAAAGCTAGTGACCATGATGTTTTTGAAGGGTAGGAACAGGCTGGTACTTTTCCAGTGATTGTTCTGAAGGCTATGAAGACCCTCTTTCTAGCCTTCAGAAACATCCTGTTTCCTAACTGTCTGGCTACACCTTCAGAATAGTTGCAGCATATTTGCCTTTCTACCCTTCAGAACCATTGTATTCCTGGCAAGAAAGCTGGCAAACATGATGTTTCTGAAGGGTAGACAGGCCAGCCTTTCTGAGTTTCAGAAAAGATTGTGTTTGTTATCATTCTAGCCAAAAAGCTAGCAAGGACTGCCTATATTAGCGAAATGACAACATTGTATTCACCCATAATAAACATGCAGAATATATCCAAATATATGAAAAGTAGATTACTGTGTTTTGTTTTTTAGATTTCATGTAGCAAATATCTTACATGGCACCTTATTTCTGTTGTTCCTTTACTCATTTTATTTGTTCAGACTGTACAACAAGAAAGAATCTTGTAATAGCAGAAGAGAAGACATCACTGCCTTTAACTGCTTCTATTGAAACATCAGTTCGGATACCTCAAGGTAAAATATGAAATGTATTAAATTATTTATTTAATAGTAATTGTATTAAAAATTACAGCTGCAACAATGAAAAACCAATATAAACTAAAACAAAGTGCAGGAGAAAAAAAGAAAATAGACTGGATAGAAAGGAAGAAAAAAAAGAATATAGTAAAAAAAAAAGGAAATATAAAGAAATTATTTATGCTTTCCCCACAAGTATAAACATTTATTACCTTTTCTTAAAATACAACAAATGTTCTCTTCTTTCCATAGCTTGGCTCTTATCTACAACTAGTTCCTTAAAAACGTCATTTCAGATTAGATAAACTCTCACTATTGAGAAGACTCATAGTACTGTTTCCACTTGAGCTGATTTTGGATTATAAAGAACATTCTGGAATGGCTTCCACAATATTCCTACATCATCTCTTTCAAGAACTTAAAACAGATATTAAAAATAATGCAATAAAAGATTTAAAAAAATCTAGTGTATTTCATTGGTGATCGACAGGGGTTAAGTACTAGTTTTCTCCCCCTCCCCCCATATTCCCTCGTTAAAACAACTGCAGATGTGAACAAAATATATGATGACTCCAGTTCCCAGTGTATATGCAAAGGAATTAGAAAGTTATGGAAATAATGGAATCTACCTTTTATGCCTCCGGGATAGTTTTATGTCTCTGGAACGTAGCCAGGGTTTCGAAAAACAGAGTTTGTGAATAGGGTCACTTCAGCGAGTGAAGCTGTTTCTGATTTAACATGTTTTCTTTCTTTAGGGAATGTGGAGAAAGCAGTGACAGATTTGATAACAGATGTTGATGGCAAGCCAGAAGAGTGTCCATATGAAGTACTGTACAATGCAACCTCCTGTCATTCTTTGGATAGCCTTGCCAGTGGAAGATCCTCAGACAGAGATTCAGTGAACAGGGAAGCCGAGATGACTGGTATTAAAGTGACAGCAATGAGACCTGTATGTAGCCTGATGCGTGTTATCTTTTTCTTTTTATGGAAAATAGATTGGGATGTAACAGCAGGTCTCCAAATAGGTGTATAGTTTGAAGTGATAGTAAATAATTGTTAAGGACTTTGGTTACCCACTATCTGGAGGCCATTTGCCCTGTGACAGAATTCTCACAGGAATTATTCCAAGTTCACAATGTGATGGCTATTTGAATTAGGATGAATTTCTACCACTGTATATTTTGCTTAGGAATGTAGCTCAGTTTAACCATTCAGGAGCAAAGGGGCGAAAAACTTGTCTAGAATGTGACTTTCCTCTGAACATTTTTTAATCCGGTTTTCTTCTGATTAAAAATCACTCTACTGTAATAATCCTGAATATTAGGTTTGTTTGCCCTGTTTTACTATATTAATTGGCCAGCAAATCAATTTGTCATGGAATTTATGGATTTAATCCAGCAGGGGGAGCTTGGAGGCTTTGTAGGCTAATTAAAATAGCTTAAGTTAGTTTTTCTGAAAGCAGTCAGCTTTATTTAAATCCACTAGACTTGGTAAGAACAGTATTGGATTTGAACACACTATGGATTATTTATTGCACATTGAAATAAGGATGGTTGCAGTTTATTATAAATATTCAAAGTTAAACATGACTTTGTACATGCAGCCCACAATATATGCAGATTTATTTTGAAGTTATCTGTGGTTGGCATTTACTAGATCAGAGATAGGAGAGCCAGTTAAGGCACTGGAGCAGGAGTGAGGAGATTACTTTTCCCTTAAGGACAGAAGCCAATTGGGTGACCTTGGCCTGCTCACCTCCTCTCAACCAAATCAGTGTCAGCCTTTCTGAAAATCATTTGGTATGCTTCACACTTAGGACTTGGTGAGTATAGTGCAAAAACTCAGCAACTATGTGAGAAAAATGCTAAGAAGACAACAGCTAGATCAGTGACAGATCAAAACTGATTTTTCAAAGACAATACAGGCATACCTTATTTTATTGTGCTTTGATTTATTGCATTTCATAAATACATTGGGAAATCAAAACATTGGTGTGACTTGCTTTATTTCAATAATTGCTTTATTGAAATTGTTCTCGATCTGAACCCTCAATATCTCTGAGGCATGCCTATATTTTGTATTTTTAAGAATATTTTAGTGTTAACCAATTGTGTGTAAGTGTAAAGTTGATCACCCTATATTTTATATTTTGTATTTACATCATTTAATTTAAATTATTTAATTCTAATGGGAAGTCATATTTTATTGGGAATGTAACATTGGATATGTCCAATACTGTTATATCTATTTATAAGTGAAATATGAAGAAAATTTATTGAATGTGAGAAGACGTACTTAATGGGACATGTTTACTATTTATCTCTCCATAGCAGTGTTGAAAATGTTAATCCAGAATGAGAGATTTGTTAAATAAATTCTGGCTTCAGTATTCCATTATAAAAATCCTTCATTTGGTCAATGTAGGCTATTATTATAGATATTTGTTTCTTTGGCTAGTACCATTTGGTTTCCAGGTTGAAGTCTGATATTCAAGTCTGGCTTCTAGTATGTATTATGTATGTATGTATGCATGAATGTATATGCATATATATGCCTTTGTTTTAGAAGTACATTTGAAAATTGAAACAGTTAATGAAACAGATTTAAAGATAAATATGTTTTTATGTATGCCATATGTGAACATATAAGCAGCTTTTAAAGTGTCTTCTGAGATCAGTAACCCAAGAGTAACAATACTGATTGATTAACTGATTAATTGATTATGTACCATCAAGTCAGTGTCCAATCTTAGCAACCACATAGATTTTTCTATGTGACAAACTAACTTGATCTTTCAATGGTGGACCCTTCTTCGCTGTAACTTGCTCCTAGTCATATTTTTCTTGTCTTTCCTTGTACCTTTCCCAGCATTAAAACTTTTTTTAGAGAGCCCAGTCTTCACATAAAGTATCCAAAGTAGCATAATATGAGCCTGACCATTGTCCCTCAAGTGAGAACTTGGGATTGATTTGTTTGAGTTTTTTGACTGTTGATGGTAATCTCAGGAGTCTACTCAACATCAAAATTCAAATGCATTGATTTTCTTCCTATCCTGCTTCTTCAATGTCCAACTTTTTTCTTCTTCTGTAGAGTATTACAGGGAATACCATTGCTTGAATGATTCTGAATTTTATAGGTACAGATATATCATGGCATCATAATATTTTTTCTAAAGCTTTTGTGTTTGCTTTATCTAGCACTGCCCACCAAGTCTATGAAATATTTATTGAATGAAAATTATGCCAAAATTTGTTTTTGGAGAAGTTGCATATCAAATAGTTAGGACATCTGTGTGGTCTACAGAGTCCAAGGGAAGCAATGTACACAATGCAAACTGTCCACTTTTGTATTCTATTGTGACATTGCATGTAAGGAGGTGAGGCACAGTTTGTATCCTGAGGCCACATCGCGTGTTTCATCATTTTGATGAAATTGCTTATTTGCTTTGCTACTGTAAATATGTTAAGGTTGCATCAAAAATAAATTTGAAACGAGGCATTGATTATTATTTGTTCAAAATTGTAGAGAGAGCGTCCACCACCTCCTGCAAAACCACCCCCTGATGAAGAAGAGGAACATGAAGATAAAAAACATGATGCATCCTCAGTGGTAAACATATGTCCTCCTTGATGTTAATGATATGGAGGGAATGTCAATACATTAATATATTTAGAGGGTGATGTGACATTTATAAAAAAATATTTATTAATGGTTTTAACTGCCCTATCAGCAGGCTTTTTTCAGGATTTTATGCCATGATCTGGTTTGCATCTGGCGGTCCTTTTGAGTATTTTCAATTGATATGTATGGATACTCTGTACCAGTGGCGGGATTCAAATATTGTTGCCACCAGTTTGGTAGGTGTGGTTTGGTGGGTGCACTTTGCACGCGAGCACACACTTTGCATGTGTGCACACACCAAACGCACACTTTGCGCAGGCGCAGAGGCGTTTGCGCAGGTGCAAAGGCATTCTACCTCACCTCCTGCAAGCCTGCACAATCTCCTGATTGTTTCAGCAGCTGCCATGCATCACTATTCTGTGCCGCGCAAAGCAGCTGCGCTTCAAATTCAGTGGATAAAGGTGAGTATGGGAGCTCGGGTGGGCTGGTGGGCCCAACAGCAGAGCCATTAGAGCAGCAGAGAAAACTGGTTCGGTCTCCACTGCTCATCGCTCCTACCGGCTCTCCAAAACCGGGCAGAAGCGGTCGAATACCACTACTGCTCTGTATGTATCTAGTATTACTCTGTAAAGTGGAGAATTTTCAATTGATAAATAAATATGTGTTATTTAAATTGTTCTTCATTTTTTATTTGCTAGAAAAATCTTTTGAGAAAAAAGTGCTTTTTTCACAATGAAACAAATTGTTTAATTATTTAATAATAAGAAATAGAATTATTATTAATTTATGCCTGTGTCTGATTAGGGTTTGGTCACCAAGAGAAAAAGTAGAGGGAGCACAGCTGATGAAGAAGAACATCCTTATGAACTTTTGCTAACAGCAGAAACAAAGAAACATGTTACAGTAGATAAAAAAACAAAAGGTAAAGACTGTTATTGCAAATTGTACATAACTAGCTATCCCCAAAACTAATTTTGGCCAGAAGGTGAGAAACTGAAACATTTCCAGCTTTTCTTTTAAGTTAGAGGGATTGACTTGTTTTGTGTGCCCACCTAGCAATTTCTTTTCACATGACTTTGATTAAAATATTTTTGCTTTGGTAGCTTCCTGATAACAGAAAATGACTCAAACTTTTGTTGTATGTTTATTGTAGAAAACCAAGCAGTCTATGGTTAATGTATCCAGGGTATTTTGCAAGACCCTTCAACTATTTTGGAAATGCCTCCTTGCTCTCCCAAATTGTGTGTTCCTGCATATACACTTTGCTGTCTTCATTTAGCACAGTTTCTAGCAAATTCATTCAAATGTGTCATTTACCGACCAAGGGAAAATGTCCATTGTCCTCTCATATTACTGAATTCTCACATCTGTAAGAGCCAGCTAATGTGTTTTGTTTGTAAAATGATTTTAGTTCTTTGCAAATTGTATTTTAAAGGCTGATTTGAGGATCCTTCATATGTTCATTTTCCAAGCATGAATTCATACTGTAATAGAAAAAGGTTTGATTGTTTCTATTCTTCTTATACAGACTAATGGTTTCTCAATATTCTTATAAAGTTAGAATTTATAATGAGAGCTATTGCTGTTGAAAAGGTAGCATATTAGATTTTGTGCATTTTGACTTGAAATTAGTCCCATTGTATTGTCAGGTATAGATATTAGGCATAACATTCTTTTAAATTTTTTTTATATGAAAATTATGAAGTCATATCAATTTTCTCTATTGTAATCGTTGATTTCAGTGGATTTTGTACAATGTTTCTTGAGTAGCTTTAGAGAGAAATGCCTACTTAGTTTAATATTTTCTCCAGGAGAAACTCAGTAGTTGTATAGCTTTTCTAACTTCTTTAGTTCATAAGTATATGACTTCAATAAGCAATTGCAATACTAAATAATGAGAATTAAATGAATCTCTTAAATAGAACATTTATGATTTGCTTCATAAAAATAGCATGACTTCAGAATCGTACATCCTCATTTATTAAAAAGAGCATTATGTGAACAGTAGGAGAAAATAATCAAATTTGGAGGATTCCCATCTAATTTTAAATCATACTTTACTGTTGTAAAAATGAGCTACAGCAAGGCTTCAATTCTTATGATTTCTCATTCTCTCCCATAATTACAATATTTTATTATCCGGAGCTTAGTTCTAAACTATAGCTAAAATTTACTGTTTTGAGATGTTCATTTGATAAATGAAAGGTCTTTTTCCAATCTCTATGCATCACACATATCAATTATGCACATTTTTACAATCATCAGTAGAAACTTTTTGAACTTAGTTTTTTTTAGCAGGAAGTGCTCTCTCCAGTGTGTTCCTAAGTATTATTTTTCACCTCTTCTCATAGTTTCTTTTACACTGCACAGAAAAAGCAACAACATCCTTCTTCACATTCGTTTGTTTAGTTGAAGACAAAGTCCTGGGTTTCTTTTTTTCTGCATGTGTCTTCTTCATCTGCACTTCTTATTTCGAGAGAAATTCTATTCTCAAAAAGTTGGGTGAAAAAGGTAATTTAGAAATTAGCTTACACTTTCCCAAATAGACTGTACACTGCACAAGTTCCATTTTGCAAGCACTCAAATTGCCCAAAATATATTTTTTCTGTCTAACATGCTTTGAAGAGAGTCATATTATCAAGAACTGCCTTTGTTTCCAAAAATTCATCAAACCGACTACTGGTTTGATGAATTTACCATTGCATCTTCAGTTACTGCTAAATCAGTACTGCCAGTTTTTAAGAACATTTCCCAGCATGTTGTTCTCAGCAACTGTTCTTAAAACCCTCTGATCTCAGGTCCTCAAAAAATACTAGTACTAATAGTTCTTGACCTAGCAAATGTGGTAACTTCAGAAACATCAGCAGTTTTGTCATCTGAGAATGGTCTTCAGACTCCAGTACTTCCAGCACTTCTTTATCGTCGTCCCTTTAAATAAAAATTCACATCATGCACTGCTTCTTTGAAATTTTCTAGGAACTTAGATTTTTTTTCATTGGAGTCCTACTCCACGCAACATAATAGTATATAATATAATTTATTAAATTTTGAGGCCACACAACTCCAAAAAAATCTCCGTGGCTTACAGTGTTTAAAATACATAACTTAAGAAATATGACCACCCAAAACTAATTGTGGCTTCTCCCATTTCCTCAGTTTTTCCTGCCATAGTGCTGACTTCTAAAAAGTTATTGTTATTGATGCCTCGTCACAGAAGTGCTTGATTCTGAAGGCACCATTTTGTTACTATATGCATTGCAGCAGTATATAACATCCATCAGATCTGTTACTTCTTGTGCATTTGGAGCATTAGGAACAGTTGTATCATTGACATTTGTTCCCATTCTCGAGCTTTCACTGAACAGCAAAGAACAGATTGTCCTGATTTTAGGTTTCAATCTGGGAACAAGCCTCTTAAGAAAGCAATTAAGCAGTGTCAAAGACCTGATTCACTCTATATTGTCTCCATTTATAAATAAAAGGTTTGGAACAAAAATTTCTTTTAGAAAAAATGTTCATTATGGAGGAGATCTGAAAAAAAAGAGGAGCCTCTAGTATCGTTGCTGTCCCAAGATTATTCCAGGTTCCATTGACCAAAAGATGATGGATCAGTTTTGAGCTCTGAGTCCCATCTTAGTGATATCATTGAGTCCAAATGAACAACAACAAAAGGACAAAACCATAATACAGGATAATTCTTAATTCTTATTTTCTTGTTCTCAACTCAGAAGTTCAGGACCAATTGAAAATTCTGTGGCCATAATTCTAACACCACTCCAATGCTGATCTCTTTGATCTGATTGCTTTGCAATCACATTATTTCAGAGAAATAGTGTCCTCACCAGCTTGTTTTAGTGGGGAGGTTCTTCCTCAGTTCCAGATTCTTGTACCTGCTCTTAAAATGCTGTGACTTGGCAATCTGTGAATTGGCAGGCACTAAATTATAAATAATAAACTCTCTCTTTCCTAGCACAAGCATACTTGTAATAGTCACAATCCTCCTTGCCCTTGCAGCTTGCTGCTCCTAAATGCATATAATTCATTAACTGTAATATTACATTAGTTATAATAAGATCTTATAACCTATCGTCCATCCTCCCTTCTCTGCACTGTAATTCTCTTTGCAAAGTAAGCTGCAAAATGAGTGACAGGTCAGATGTTCAAAATTTTGCTCATGATGCCCTCCAGACATGATTACTCCTCCTTTGAAAGGCAAGCATTAAAAAGACAGAAAGAAAACTCAGGCTTCACATAGGACTCTGAAACACTGTGTTGCTTTTGCATCCAGTTTATTATTGCACTTTATTAGTAAGCATACTTCAAAATGATTTGAGAAAAATGCACTCTGTGATGACCCTCCATCAGGGAAGAGTCACACTCCACATTTTGAGTAATATGGTAGAGGCATTGCCCCAGCTTTACAGCAGATAGTAGAGTCTCATCTTTGGCTTTCTGACTCCCAATGAATGACCATTACTGATACTCCCACCATCTTCTGGGATTCAATTGTAGGTAGCCATATTTTCTTTGGAGATATAAATCTGATACTGCTGCTTCCGCATCCAGGAAGGCTCACCAGCACAGTCATCCGATGCAGAGTTCAGAGGAGGAAGTAGCATTTTTTCAGTACTAGCAGGTTATGTTTTCTTGATGCTAGAACCTTCAGCCTTATGGTTGAGAAACATACAAAATTGCTTTAAGGTCTTGTTTTCAGTACTGCTCAAACATGATATAGATACAGTGTTCATTCCTGTGCATTATTCTTTGGCCTCCAAACATGTTTTATCAAGTCCAAGATTGTTAATACTTTTGATATATCATAGCCCCTTTTCTCTCTTAATCTTGGCACTATGGAAAAATGTTTTCAATACTGGTCCTATGGAAAAGTGCATTCTGCACCGGTGGATAAGGAATAGTAGAAGCATGAATCATAAATAAAGGTTTTATTACTCCAGAGCTTTAATTCTGTACATTTCCAGCTACTGAGAATGGCTGGTGAAGTACTGCCACTTTTTAGGTGAGAAAGAACTGTCTCCAGTGCCTTATATCTCAAAAGATGATAGGAAAATGATCTTTCAGAAGGAAAAGAACTAAACAGCAAATCAATATTTCCAGGTATGATAGAGTTGTCATGGAACAAGTATTATGACCATATGGGGCACCTTTAAGGAGATATAAATTTCATACCTTCCGGTCTGAACTATAAAGTCATGGTCAAGACTGAAAATTTCCTATTTGAACTGTGAAGGCTTGTTTAATGAGAATAAACCATGACAACCGAAATGAGGTCCAGAAGCACAGGGCTGCAGTAAAAATAATGGACCTCTACTTACATCAGCAGTAGTGTTTCTGATTTCAACATAGAAAATGAAATTCCACAGTTCAGCACTGCTTGCTTTGGTATCTAGAGTGCATCTTGTCTCAGGCTCCAAGGTTATAATTCTTCCTTAAAGATTGGACACACAATTCTGAAGATACCCATTGTGCAAGCCAGTTCCTTTAATTTTGAGGATACTGTAGCATGTCTTGCTTTTAACACTAATTAGCTAAAGGCAGATTTGTATTGCAAATATTAAAAATATTTTTATATTTAACTTCTTAGGTGAATCATCTTTAGGTGCTACCTGCAGTGTCCAGCCACAGGTAAGACAGATATAATTTTAGTTATAGATTATATCCAATATGTCAATAGATGTTCACTCATACCTAGGAACTTTCTCTTCTTCTCCTTCCTCTGTCACTCCTTCTTAAGTCTGCTATGGAAGGACTTAGCTTCTGGAGTGTATTTGAGAAGTATGTGGAGAAGAAAACTCTGTTCTGCTGAAGACTGTCATTGTAAAAGTGACTTGACACTATTTGAAACTATTGCATGCAACAGTGCACATATATACAATGCAACAGATATATGCTGTGTATGAGTGAAAACATTTTAAGCTGTAGAAAAGCCATTTGAAAACTATCAGGCAGTGCAATATTTATCAGAAGTTTCAAGTTCAAGGCACCTCCAGAATAGTCAAAACATCCTGCTTTGAATTTGAGACAGCTGGTTGCTATTGAAACAGGGTATTTTCAATTCAAATCAGTTCAGATTCAATTCAAATCAGTTCAGATGCAGCATGGTTTAAATTTAAAACATTTTTGCAAAATCCGACTGAGATCTACCATGTTTCTCATATAATAAGGCCGGGTCTTTTTTTTTTTTTTTTGAGCCCTGAAAAAATGACTAGGCTGTCTTTTCGGGGGTGACTTAATTCCTCCCCCCTTGCATCTTCAGCCGGGTGGGCGGCGACGGCTTGGATATTGACCTCAGTGTTGGTGGGGTACTTCGTATCGGGGTCAACACAGGCAGCACTATATCCGGTTGTGCAACAAAAGTACTTCCTAATGGCAAGTCCCCCCACCATTCCCCCCCATTTCGCATGTTTTAATATAGGCCTTAATTTGGGGGGAGGGGCTTAATTTCATTTCATGCCTATAAAACATGCTGGGACTTCCTATTGGGGGAGTCCATATTGTTGGAGAAACAGGGTATCAAGGTATATGTTTTCATTTCCTACATTTTATAGCAAACATTAAAACAGAACTGAAATTATTTAATGCTAAATAACAGTAAAATGATAAAAGGAAAATTTTAATTAAGAAAAATTGAACACTCTATCCAGTGAATCAGGACTTTATGTGCTGTAAGAGTATCTTAGCAGCATTTGGGACATATGATTTATTAATAGAGAGGCGCTGTGCTGAGGAAATAAGCTCCATTTTTATGCATTTACACTATATGTTAAAATTCTATGTGAGCCTACATAAATAGCAAAATGACTGATGTTTCTTTTTTTGTTCCTCTCTCAGTTTGTTAGCGATGCCATTATTGTTTTGTCTTATGCTGTTTATTTGGGGTGGGTGGGTGGAAGACTTGTTTTTTGTATTGATTTATGTTCTTAATTATAAACCGCCCAGAATCATTGAGAGTTGGGTGGCATATAAATTTAATAGGTTACACAGTCAACCAGATGTTTAGATATAATAGAATAGAATAACAGAGTTAGAAGGGACCTTGGAGGTCTTCTAGTCCAGCCTCCTGCTTAAGCAGGAGGCCCTATTGATATGCTATGATGATGATGATGATGATGATGATAAAAATATCAACTGTAGTAAGTATCTAGACTAGGCCTGCACAATTTGTAGAAGGGAAAAGATTATATCAAAAAATTAAAAATAATTGTGGCTGCAAAAACTACCTTTGACTACAGGTCAACTGCCTTGTGGCAGTGGCAGTGGCAGTGGCAGTGCTGTAGCTGGAAGCCTCCATGCCTTATGAAGTGGCAACAGTGGTTATGTTTGGTGGCAATGAATTTGAGTTTCTGAAAAATTCCAGAGGCCACAAAAGGCTGTTTGATGGACTGTATGCAGGCCATGGGCCATGTTTTTTGCAGGTTTGAGCTAGAATTTCTGATTGAAGTAGTATATAGCTAAAATCATTGGTTGCTTTTGGTTTATATCTAAGGGAAAAAAATTCAGAAGTCAGATAGATATTTAATTATTCTCTGTCCTTTTTAAAAAATAGAATGATTTATTTTAAATGTATTTGTCAAATATTTTTATGGTACAGGTAAAGTGGAATTAGTTGTTGCCACCAAGAATTTGATTCAACAAATAATATAAGTAGTAGAGTTTTCCTATTAGTTCAAACTCAAAAATTGTATCTGATGTTTAGATGTTGTATTCTGTTAAAAATTCTGATACAATCAGTACTTGCATTTTAAAACGAACTTGTTAGAGATTAAGGGTTCAATATTCCATGAAAGTATTTTCTTTATTCCCTAACTTAGTTTAAAATCTAGCAATTTCCCATCATTTCTAGCTAACATGGTCTGTGCAGAGGAATGACTGTAGTTGTATCAAAATATTGGTTTTGATACAGTTGAGATCAACCTATTAATTCTGATTGGGTTTTTTGCACATTTAAATATTGCCATTTGTCAAAGCTTGTACTAAACATTTGAAAATATTTGGGCGCATGATACTTAAAGTAAAGAGGCATATGCAATTATGCTTAACTTACCTAATTTTTATGAAGGTTAACATTTGCTAAATCATAACTAATAAAATTAATTGCATTGTACATAATTCTTTGCAGGTATGGTCACGAAAAGGTCTATCTTCTCAGGATGGTCAGTGGCCACTAAATTGCCAAGCTTCTTCTGATTTTTCTTCTGGCCATTCTGAACAATATCCAAATCCTGAATCTCAGTTAGTTGAGATGCCAAAAGGTAGGTAATTCTGAGTCATCCCAACTTCATAGAAACCTATTAAAAATGGTATTTGTTTTTTTAACATATGCAAGAATTCTTTGATCTAACTAGCATGACAAAAAACAAAATTCAAATGTCTCTTATAGGACTTTGCTCATGCTGGGAGATATTTTTTTTTATTTGTTGTTTTGCTTTCGGGAGATTGGGAAATACAGTCACAGTTTCATTGCAACAGTGACTGCTTTGTTGGGTTTGGGAAGAATGAAATGTTTCACTGTGTGATACAAACTGTCAGCTGCTTTTCCACCCTCTGATAGCAATGTTGCAAAATGTTTTTAGATGCCATATTGAGCATTTGTGCAAACAGTAAAGTGTAGAAGCATTTTATTCATGTTTTTATATATGTTCCTATTAATATATTATCATAGCAAATATATGAAAGCAGACAAGAGTCTTAGATACTATACTTCCTCTGGAGACTTGTCATATACACTTTGATGGGAAAGATTTGACAGTCAAAGGTAGCTTAGACTGATCCATTTCCTCTGCTACACGCATATCAAAATAAGAATCTTAATGTAAATCCAGTCTGCATGTAATTTTGTTCTGTAAAATACTCTCAGACTAAAAAAGTCTTGTTCTTCATGATTTTGAGTAAGAAAACAAACACAAAAACATTTCTGGCACACATGCTTAAAACACTATGTATCTCTGCAATAACTGATTTTATAAAATGTATTTTCTTAGATACTAATTTTTAAGCTCAGAGTAAGAGCTGCCAATAAACACAATTTTGTCAAACCTGTAGAATATGCCCTAAAGAAAAAAATTCAATACATAAAGTAAATGAGCTAAGGTTATTAAGTTGATATTAAGCTGTAGTTTAATATTTTAGAAAAGAGTATAATGATTTATCCTTGTGAAAACTTTGTGGGATATATAATCATGTTAAGTAGAAGCATAAAAAACCTGAGAAATGACTATGTAAGGTGTCTCATTGAAAGAACCTTTCCTGATTTGTTCTGATTTCTTTGTACTGATCAATCAAAAAAGGTTCCAATTGAGTCAGAGACAAGTACTTTCTGATTTGATTTAGGAATAATGAAGCACTACTGAATCATTGCAAAATGTAATATAACTTTGGTCAAATAGAGCATAGCATGGTAATTTTGGATTTGAAGTTAGTATCTTTCATATTTTAAGTTTGTATGTCCAATCTAAGATCAGTACCATTAATCTGTTTCTCAGATATTCTCCAATGAGTAAAGTGCCATTGTGAAGAACTTAAGTTGGATAACTTGGCTTTTATCAATATTAAATATTGGGCAATGCATTAATGATTGTTGTTCAGACTGGCTCTTTGCTATAAGCTTTTACATAATTTACATCAGTGAATTATTCATACTTTAATCAGGTTCTGATTTTTGATACAATATATTAAAGCATGAGTCTAGTTATAATGTTACCCCTCAGCTGCAATACATATTGCAAGCTGAAATTTACTGCAGCAGTAGAAGAGACCATTTTATGGAGTGAAATTAGTTAACACGAAGTGAGACTTTAAAGGAATTATTGCTCTTGCAAAAGGAGGTGAGTTCAAGTCACCAGAGAAGGAAACAGCTGTTGGGTGGAGGGGGGAATTTATTCATATTTGCAGGTTGTTTGCAGCTCATCTTTCCCCACCCAGCATTCTGTGCCAAGGAATAGGGAGTGTTGCTCTAAATAACACTTTGGCCTTTATGGAAATATGTTCCAGGAGACTCAGTCTCTCCCCTCCCCCTTTGCTGGGTATAGTTAGCACTTCTCCAAACCTTATATAGCAAGGGCTGATTGTTAGTGTTAACAGGAATAAAATGAAACAGAGTGGGCTGCCAGATTGCATAAATCAGGCCACTGTCTAGAATTTCATAAATGCTCCAACTTTGGATAAAATCTGAGTACTCTGAACAATGCTGTTCTTTCTTCTTTTCTTTCTCTCTCTCTCTCTCTGAGGGAGAAAAGCTAAAATCCTGTTTCTCTTGATCTTTATGTGTTGGGTTTTATTTTGGTGGGGTTTCGTACCCTTTTGAAGACCAAAAAAGGTTCAACAGAAGCCACAGCCAAGCAGATGTCCAAGATGCCCAGGTACTGGATCAGTTCTCAGGTCTTCTGCATGGTTCTTCTCCGGTGTGTGACATAAGTGAGGACCCTTTGAGACTCATTTCTGCTGTGGGCAAAGGAAGTACAGAAGGAACTGCTATGCAGCTGGAAAATGTTGAGGCTTCTGGATCGGTACAATCTAGTACTGTAGACCAAAATAAAGTGGTCTATTCAGCCATACGCCATATCCGTGACAAGTTGGATTCTGGAACTTTGGCACATCCTCATTTGTCACAGCACCCCGGTAGTGCTGAGGATGGAGACAAGAGCAGTGTTGTAGGAAGAGTTCATCCAGGAAGCAAGTCCAAAGCAGATCTCAAACTTAGCCGTAGCTTATCAAAATCAGATTCTGACCTTTTGACCACCTCACCAACAGAGGACGATACTATGGGGAGCAGAAGTGAATCCCTTTCCAATTGTAGCACTGGAAAAAAAAGGCTGGAGAAATCACCTTCTTTTGCTTCCGAGTGGGATGAGGTAAGACCAAGCTGGATTTTTTAAAAAGTAAAATAAAAATTGTTGCAGGAATTCCATGGTAAAAATGGATCAGGGATGAAAGAGTAGAAGCAGTGGGATTTATCCTTGTGACAAATTTGTTTGGTAGATAAGCAAAATTACACCTATGAATTGAAGTCAGGTGTTTAATCTTGTGATGCAAAATTTAGGGAAAGTTTTAAAAGCATTCAGTGTTGTCTAAAATGGTATTATTCTATTCAGAAGCAGTTGTCGCAGAATATGTTTGCATAGCATATTCTCTCTAGAATAGCTTGTGGGGAAAGGTTGGGTCATATTATATACCTAGAGCTGCTTTATGTTTGTGAAAAGGCTTCAATAAAGTCAGAGAATAATACCTGGATGTTTCTGAACCCTCTCTTAAAATAGCTAATTCCTAGGATTAATTGGGAAGTCAGCATAATATATGAGAAATCATTCCTTAATAGAACTTTGTTCTGATAATATGTGAGCAGAGATTAAGTGCTGTTCTTCAAACAGCACTAAAGCATTCCTTGTTTATTCTACTCTGACTTAAAATGAAGTTGCATGAGCATGCAAACTGCCTTTTATAGATCGGAAAATCTATTATTAAGCAGTTAAGACTTAGTTGGGGAAACATTATGCCATGCCAGGTCTAAAAAAATATTAAAGAAAATCCATTAGCATACAAATTAGGGAAGTTAAAATTGTGTGGATTATAAATTGAAAGTATGAAATCATTATTTTTATTGTGTAGTGCTGGGATACTCAATTTTTAAAAGGTCTTTTGGAGTACTTGGGTACAAAATATTGCAATCTGCAACTCCTTAAAGTTGGGGCATCTTTTTGTAAAATTGCACAGCTGCTGTGCAGTCCTGGGAAAAGATGTATATATTTTAAGATACACAGATGTTTCTTATGTGACCCTATATACTTCAGGGCTCGTTTGTGCAACAGAATCAAAACTATTGGACTAATTGCTATTTATTTAGAGTGCAGTGGTATTTCTTATAATAAAAACATTAAGCTTTGTACTAACTTGCAATTCTTATATAAAACATATTTCTTCAAATATGTGGTGGTGTATACATCTAACCAGATCAAGTGTTGGAAAGCCTGTTTCAAATTGCTGAATAACATTAATTTTATGCTACAAGTTGTATGATTTGTGAATATCAGCGGTCATGTTCTGGAAACTATTCCTTGCATTGTAGAAACAGTATTTCTGGTTATCTTGAGATTGTTACTAAACCCAGTCTAAAATGATCATTGTGATGAAATAAGTCTGCCAGAAATGTATTTATTTTAAAAGTTTTTTTATCCAAATTACTAAAGTGCTTATAGAATGCCCTTTTAATATTGCTATAATGCTTAGTCTGTTTCTTCCAAAATTTTTGCATATATTATCTTTAAAAAATTGAGGAGGACCAGTAATTATATACCCAAACAAAATAATTGCCTTTTGTTCCATTGGTATTTTGGTGATAACTTGAATTGTAACTTTATTTATGTAAATTATGTAAGTTTAATATTTGTATCCAAAAGTAAGCAGCAATACTAGAAGTGTAATGAATCATTAATCATTACTATTAAAATATTTTATAGTTCTTTGGGATACTTATAAAGTAGAGCTTTTCTTTAATAACAAACTACTTTTTCCTGTCTTCTTGAGCCTCACTCCATCTCAGGTATAACTGTGACTTTATGAAATTTGAAAGAGAATGCAAATTTAGTTGACTTTGTTACTAATAAAATAAATTAGGCGTGAATTATTTTGAAACATTTTAACTGATTTATTGGAACCTAAAAATGGAAATAATGCAGAATTGTGCATTCTACTCAGAGGGAAGATGTAATGGGATTGTGGAATTAAAATACAGATTTGGACAGGGATGGGATACAACAGGATTAGCTACCAGTTCGGGATTTATGAGCTTCCCTGCCTGCTGTGAGCCGCATGCTGCGTGCGGAGAAGCAGCCTTTGAAATAGCCCTCTTTTCTTGTTTTTTTAACTGCAGCTGTGCCTCTTTCAGCAGCTGAAGTTGAAAAATCAGGAAATAAAGATCAGGTAAGAGCCCAGATGGGCAGGTGGGGAAAAACATCTTCAGAGCTACTGGTTCTACAGAGGTGGACAGAACCGGTAGAAACCCACCCCTGGATTTGGAGAATGGTGTGTTATTAATCTGGTAATAATGCAATATTTGCATGGGTATCTGTAATAACTATAGAGTTCAGAAAAAAATATTTTATTTTTCTCTATAAGGCAAGGCAGTCGAGGGAGAGAAGTGTTTAAAAATAAAGATACAAAGAAAGTAACATAAAACAAAATAGAAATGTTTTATTTCTAAATATCTTATGTATGAATTTTTGTGAAACATCCACTTTCAAGGGTGAAACGGGATTGGTTCAAGGATTCTGGGGACGTCTCAAGTTTGAAATAAAGATATTTAAACTCTGAAACACTTTCAAAATGCAGGATGGTCTGTTTTGTACTCAATGAAATATACAATGAAATTTTCACACTCCTAGAAGTTTTTTATATTGGTATTTATACATTTATACCAGTACGCCATCTATTATTTTGATTATATACAATTTACAGTTGCAAAATACAGCAATTAAAACAATATTGTTTAAGCTCATAAGGTCCAGTAGAAAATCATAATTTTTATTGTCTTCCTATTAGCAAGATTTGGGGGCATTCTGACTTTAATAGAGTGGGCCAGAGGGTGGTGTTCACTTGGCAAAAGTTGAAAGTGGAACCAATCATTTCTAGGCTACAGGAGCCTAGAACAATATGGGCTCTAGAGTGAGGAGTCTACAGCCAAGGCTGTCTAGTAAATCTCCACTCAATTCCTGGTGTATATAGAAAAATGCAACACATCCTCCTGATTAGCACTTATGGAGTGAGCAGATTCCAAGTGATAGAAAATAAGAATACATGTTTATCTTAAAGCAAAGTATGCAATCAGTGTCTTCAAGCCTAGTGGTGTACAGCAGTTCAGATATCGGGCTAGGACTAGGGAGACCAGGTAAAGGATCCTCTGCCAAGGGCAATCACTGGATGATTTTGTGCCAAGTACTCACTCTCAGGCCAGCCTAATTTCCAAGGTTGTTTCTTGGAGGAAAAAAAAGGGAGGATGGAGTAAGATGTACACAACCTTGAGCTCATAAATGAATGAATAAATATTTTGATCATTCAACTTTGCAATTATATAGAGTTAAACAATGTTCATGTAGCTATAAAATTAGTTATTTTTGTAATTTTCTCTTTAATTTGCTGTCACAAATGCTAGTTTTATTATAGATTATTTGAAGTCTGAGATTCTGTAAAATTTCTGTTTGTTTCGATAATCTAATCTAGTAATTAGTGTTATGTAACGAGTCCATTGCTTTTTCATTACATATGGGTGGTTATGTCTATGTATATGTTTGATTATTATAATGTCATACGTTTTTCTTTTACCTGACAGAAAGTATTTTCTGTCAGGTAAAAGAAAAACGTATGACATAATAATCAAACATGTACTTAGACATAACCACCCATATGTAATGAAAATAACTAAATAATAAGATTTTAAATACATAAAACATTGCTATTTATTGCTATAGGAGCAAATACATATTTTATTTCATCTATTTCATCTTTCATCTAATGTGATGTCTTCAACATTTTTTTACTATTCTGTGACTCTATTTCTTGTTATTAAGATGCTAGGCTGGATCAGTCATGCTTAGATCAATCTCTTTTTCTGTTGATAGTCATATTCTCTTTCAAGTAATCAACAGTACTATGTAGCCACACAAGATGCTTCTTAAACAAACTCCATACTTGCCAACATTTTGAAATCCTGAAGAGGTAGATTTTGCGAGGGAGCGAAGTGACCAAGCCCAAGCGCGCTTGCGCGCGAGAGGGGGAGGGTGTGGGAGGGGGGTGAATCAACACACAATGAAGGGAAAATATAACTTCCATTTCATTTTATGGTAGGTTTGCTACAAAATTGGTAGATCAGAAGAGAAAATCGGTAGCCGGTCAAAACCTCTAAAAAGCGGTGGTCTACCGCCCAAAGCGGTAGAGTTGGCAAGTATGAAACTCTATTCAAGGCAAAACAAAAATATATTGTGAATATTATGTGTTGAATAATATTTGAGAATATAATTGTTAAGAATATAGTTGAACACCCTCCCCCAAATATTATAAGCCTAGATGTAAAGTACAAACCAATTCCAAATCAAGTGGGAGGGTGAAGCTCATTGTCGTTGTTCATTTTTCTTCTCTAGCACAAGAAGCGACATTGGAATCAAATATATTTTGTGTTGATGCTTTAAGTAAGATAGATGGAGTTGAACTGATTGTCAATAAGTTCCATTTTCAGCTAGTATTGTACAATTTCTCATGTTTTATTGAAGTTAGTATGTTGAATGGCATTTTCAATTATTTACAAATATAGAAGTATGAAAGCACAAAGCAACACATTTGCTAAGAAAAGCTGCTTATTAGCTTATTTCACTGGAGAATAAATTAGAAGGAATGAACTTGTATGAGTTAGGCTGTGGATAGCATAAATATTTGAGTGCTTTTAAACATAGCTGAAGGCTAAAGTGGTAAATTTGTTTTTGTAATGTGTTTATAAATATTCAGTACTCCCCAAATCAATGTGCAGCTTTCCCTGCTGCTTTCATATATTAATCCTGCTATAACATATAACGTTGCCAGGTTCTACGCAGCAGTGTTTAAAATCTGTCAAATGATGACTTGTGCGATAAACTAATTCCAATTAGCATCTAGTTTGTCATACTAGAGTGCTCTCTACTGTGATAGATTTAGTCAGCTGCATGCTAACCTTTATGCTCCTCTACACACATCTAATGCTTCTACCCCTCCTTTTAGATTCCTTTTTAGACTTTGGGGGGTTTTAATATTTACTTTCACTTTTATATCTTTTAGCTTTTAATTATTTTTTAGACTCTGATATATTTTCTATGCTTGCCAATTTAATGCACTCCATCCTCCTTATGCTGACTTTCGACCATAATAAAGATTTGATTTGAATAATTTACAAATTATTTTGAGACATTTCAGTGTATAACCCAGAGATTTATAAATATCCGGGAACTTGCTCTCTAAAACATTTGTGGAGCAGCTCCAGGAGTCTATCCTGTTTCTTTACATTGGCCATGTACAGGATTGAAAACTGTATTAGCTTGACTGACCTGCAGAAAAAACAATCCATGTGCTTAAAATGCTTAGATACATGAATTTTCTGGTCACTGATCAGGTACCTATCACAATTAGACTGTCAGACACCAGAATTTGTACTGCAGAGTGATATGATACCATTGCTAGAGTTTAGTGTTGAGATGCTTATGCCAAGCCATTCAGTGACAAAGGATTTTTTTTTTCACTGTACCTCACAGTTAATGTTTTTAAATTGTGTTATGTGAGATCCAGACCATTCTCGTTTAAATGCCACCTTGTATTTCTTCTTTCCTGTGATACTCCTGTTCTCATTTTTGTTGTTTTCTTTCCTTTAGGCTGTATGTACATTTGACTTTGTTATTATAATGCTCTTCCCAACTTAATTATCTGAGGGAATATTTTATTGCTTCCCTGAATCTTTGCAAAGACCTGTGAACCCCATCTGTTTAATGCAGCAGTGTAGGCATACATATGGGCCTACATATGTACATACAGGCATACATATGTCTGTATGGCACCACTATGTTCTGTGAGCTGCACTGGTTGTCAGTGACTTTTGGGTGCAGTTCAGGGTGTTGATTTAATCACCTTTAATGATACTGAGATAGATTTTGTTCCATTCAATTAGGGTCACTTCTTAGTGACATGGTATATGATCATATACCTAACCTATCCTTTTGGCTAGCATCATTGTAACTTTGTCCATCCATTTTGCTGGTGGTTGTGTCTTTCCTTTCACCTTTCTTTCTTGAGAGAGCTAGGTCTTTGCATAGTATGTTTGAAGTAGGATAATTTGAGTCTGGTCATTTGTGCCAGAATAAAAGTGCTGGGTTGTTTGATGAGTCATTTGTTTGGATTTGGGTTTTTGTTTTGATTATCCATAGCAATGTCTTAAATCTTCTCTTAACACCAAATTTCTAAAGTGTCATTACCCTTTCTATCCTGCTTCTTCAAATCCAATTTTTTTGATTCCAGACAGCGTCACAAAAAATGTCCTTGGTTTCCCTATTGTGATCTTTGCAGATAGAGGGACAGCATGGCATCTGAATTTCATCTTCAAAAACCCTGTAACTATTCTACTGAGGGCTAGTCTGCAGCAAATTTGTTGATTAACTGTTTCTTTGCTGTTGAAGGTTGATTGTAAAACACAGAAGATATGTACTACTTCAGTACCTTCATTTAATACCATATCTAAGGTTAGTTGTATTGTCATTAGTTTGGGCTTCTTTATACTGTATTTAATTTTAGTCTCCTTTTTTCCCTCCACTCCTTGGCTTTAGTAAGAAGTTGCTGGAAGAGTAGTATTACCAGCATAGCAAATAGTAATTGATGTTTCTTTCTCCAATATTAAAATCACATTCATCTTCTAATCCAGTTTACTTCATATATATTCAGCATATAGATTGACTACAAGTAGTCCTCGCTTAATGTCCATTTGTTCTGCAGCGATTCAAAGTTATAATGATGTTGAATGAAAGATCTTATGACCCACCCTCAAAGTTCTGACCATTGAAACAACCTTGCACGTTAACAAAATTTGGGCCCACCCACATTTACAAGCATTTTTTTGTGGAGGGCTGCCTACCTGCCTACCCATTCCTGCCAGCTGCATCTGCCACCCAGCTGTAACCCAGCCCTGTATCCACTGCATTATATGCCACTACTGTACTGGCTGGGGCAGCTTTTTTTTTTTTTTTTTGCATCACCTTCTTTTATGCTGGTGCAGCCAGGGTTGTATCGTACCCTGCCAAGGGAATATATTAATGCCCTCCATTAGCTCAACTGCCAAGGCCTCTGTTCATACTTCATCCAAAAAGCCTTTAGTGAAAGAAGCCTGACTTGTAAAAGAAGCCCCAGCCAAGCCAAGGTGAAAGAAGGAACCTTCTAGCCAGCTCCTTCTTTTGGTCAATGGTGAAAGAAATCCCCAGCAGTGCCAGTGTGTAAGAAGGTCTATTTGATAGGTCCTTTTGTGCCAGCAAAGCCAGATTTTTCTTTTGCAAAAAGCAGCTCTGGGCAGGCATGAACAGAGGCTCTGACCTGCACACAAATAGAAATTTTAGGTGAGACGTGAATGGGCAGAGGACAAATGGAGGCCCTAGCTGACACACAAACTGACACACAAATAGACACCCTGGGTTAGGCATAAGAGAAGCCCCAGCTGCATCAGCATGGAAGAAGGCCCTGGCTGGTACAGTAGTAGTACATGGTGCAGTAGGTGCAGCAGTGGTAGGGGGGCGGTGCACAGCAGGGGCAGCTGATGGCCGCAGATAGGTTGTCAACAGTGATGGGGGGGGGGGTGGAGACAGGCTGGTAGGAGGATTTCAAGTGGAGGCAGAGGAGGAACCTTATCAAGACTCAGGACCAGGAGGTCCAAGCTGGGAAGGGTCTTTACCATTAGTGAGATGTGATTAATAATGGCAATTGGGACTGCTGAAATTCCCATTGGTAAGCTATGCAGCAGTCAACAGGGCATTGCACTGTTATGACTGCACCACTTAGCCATGGAGATTCCAGTCCCAACTATTGTCATTAAATGAAGATTATCTATGTTACTTATACACTGTCTATATGGAAGAGTATATACCCTTGTCTCAATTTGCCAACCAGGAATCAGTCTGTTTCAGCATGTTCTGCCCGTTCTGTAGCTTCTTGACTGGTATATAGTATGAGGATAGTGAGATAGTTCTAAGCTTCTGATTTTTCTAAGTTTCCACAGCCTGAAATGATTAACACATTCAAAGGCCTTTCTGTAACTAATGAAGCACATACTTGACTTCTTTTTTTGTATTCTTTGATTTTCTCAATTATCCAGCAAGCATTAGCAAATATGTGTCATGTTCCAAGGAACTATTCTAAAGCCAGACAGAACATCTGGCATTGCTTTTGCCAGATAAAGTTCTAATTTGTATTGGATGACCCTAAGCATTATTTTGCTAGCATGTGACCTTCATGGCATGGGGACAGGTTATTTCAGGGACTGCCTACCTCCTATGATTTCTGCTCTTTCAATAAGATCAGGCAGAGTTGGTGTGCTTTAGAGCAGGGGTCTCCAATCTTGGCAACTTTAAGACTTTTGCTGGCTGAGGAATTCTGGGAGTTGAAGTCCACAAGTCTTAAAGTTGTCAAGGTTGGAGACCCCTACTTTAGAGTGTGTCTTTTCTGTTGTGATGCCTGCCCTCCGGAGCAATATCCTGTAGATATTTCTTTTTATTGTTTTTCTATTTCAAACCGTAAGCCCCGTAGTGTCATTCTGGATTTGGATGATTACCAAATCTGTAAGAACTGTGGTAAATGTGGTGCTTTTTCCACACAATGAGCTAGGCACAACACAAGCTTGGATTTAAAATCTGAACTGTCCATCAGCTGTCAGTTTTGTCCCCATGCATTTTACTCTGCAAAGTCAGATACAAATAGATGCCTCTCAGGCAGAGAGATTACAGCCTATCATCTGCTCAATGGATAACATGGAAGAAACAGCTTGAACAATCATATGGCTCACTCTCATATCACTGTCACTCAAGATTACTTTTCATTAGGACTTGTTTTCATTTTGGCTGAATATTTAAAAAGTTCTCTGACTGTGTGGCATACTTAAGATGTCAGATCTGCTAGTTTATGGTGAATCACTGGTAATTTTCTATTATGGCAAAATGGCTGCTATAATTTAAGATTTCCACTCACATTAAAAAAGTGATGGCTGGAAAATTGTGATCTTTCTAGACAACTAATCTGGTTGTTATTTCTGATGAGGTGCACACAAGGTAACTGACTCACCAGCTTGTTGGCTTTCTTATAGGATTGGAGTGTGGTTTGTCAGATAATTTCTCAAATCTTTAGTACAGTGTTTCAGATTTCTGAAATTGTACAAACTGGTATCCTCAGTCACCCTATTCTGGAATATAGCCCTGTGATTTTAATTGAAGTTCAATTATAGTTCAGTATGGAGCTTTTTGCTGTTGTGGTAAACTTTGTGGAACCCTGACAAAAAGGAAAGGTACTTGCAGTTAAAGATGAGCTTCTTGTTCAAATAATTAGAAGATGGAACAGCAGGATTTTTTTCCAGATAATATACATCATTAATTTTAAGGCATGGAAGATAAGGGATATGATTTTGTGAAATTAATAACAATACCTTGAGAAGAAATAATTTCAAAAATTTTGCTGAATTTAGAGGACTTTATGAATATGTATAGGATGACATTGTGAATATTTATACTATATATATATATATATATATATATATATATATATATATATATATATATAGAGAGAGAGAGAGAGAGAGAGAGAGAGAGAGAGAGAGAGAGGGGGGGGGGGGGGGGGGGGGGGGGGGGGGGGGGGGGGGGGAGATATTTTAAATTTCATTTATTTGCTAGAGAAAACTCTGCAGTACATTTAAACTTAGTGAATCCAGTTGTACTTATTTTAACTCTAAATTCTTAAATTCCTTTCAAGTACAGTGATGTGAAAAAGAAAGCACACTCTCTTTGAGTTCTATGGTTTTATGTAAAACCATAGAACTCACAGTAAAAAGTATCTGTTTCTTAGCAGTTCTTAAAAGTAGATAAATACAAACTCAGTTGAATAAGGACACATGATATATTATACCATGTCATTTAGCTAGTCAAAGTACATTATTTTCTTTAATATTAGCTCTTTATCAATTTCAACTATTGCACAGATCAAATTTTCTGATAATAGCTTTAGAATTTTCAATAGTCTTGTAATTGAATATAAAGCAGAAATCATTTGTTAGAAATCTTATCTATTGTATTGATTGATGCCAATAGCTGTGATAAATAAAGTAAATTCAAAATTCCTCATAAAGAGAAAAATACAGACATTGTTTTTCTTGTATAGATCAAGAGTCAATGGCTTTACTATAATAAATTCAAACTCGGCTAATAAACATTGCCATCTTATGGTAGAATAGGGAAAACATCTCCTTTAAGAAAACTGGTCCTTTTTGTGTCCTATTTTAAATATCCCTCAAAACAAGAGTGTTGAATATTTGGGTGGAGTGGTATTTTTAGGAAATATGGAGATAAAGTATGAGTCTTTAAATATTTTTGTTTTACTCCTCAGATGAATAATTCTTAAAATAATTCTGATTTTCCTAGAAACCATTTCCCTGATTTGAATACTTACTGCACAGAATAGTATAAGGAGTAATTATTCTAATTCTATAATATTATTACTATTTTAACCAACATTATTCAGGTTTCACAATCATAAATAAATTTCCAAATACTCTACTGGCCCAAATAGCAATGAATGTGCTGTTATTCAGGTGTTTCTGACCCTTTGTGAGCCAATGGACATCATTTTTCTAGGATTCTTTATCAGTAATTATGCCTTTTGAATTCTGGCTGATTCATATATTCCTTATGTATATATGTAATACAATTTATTTGTAACTTTTCCAATAATGCCTGAACAAGGCCCATAGATATGAGAACTTCTAAATTAAATTGGCCAGAAGATTGGTGCTCTCTAAGCTTGATAGTTTTCTTGCAGACATTTCATTACCCAAACTAGATAACATCATCAGTGCTTGTTAAAGGAGTGGGATTTGCTCTCAATTTAGATTTTAGTGTTTGGGCAGGATTAGGGTAGTGCATCTATCCTTGCCCTACTTTACCTCTCAATGGTTTTTGATAGTATTGACCATGATAATCTTCTGGACTGGTTCAGAGAATTGAGAGTGGGCAGTATAGAGTTGTGCTGGTCTGCTTCCTTCACTCAAGGCCAATGCCAGTCCACAGATTGATACTATATATTGTTTATGTCTTGATAGTTTTCTCTCTCTCTCTCTCTCTCTCTCTCTCTCTCTCTCTCTCTCTCTCT